>PNEQ01127343.1:0-32588 GCA_003012365.1 Medauroidea extradentata | reverse complement strand
TTTAGAGGCTGATAGTGAGATGATTGTTTATGCGCATATAGTGCTCCAGGTCTAATTCTTATTTGCGCCTGTTGATTTCGGCAGTTTTTGCGGTGCATGGTAAATTCCCCACAGAACTGGGTAGAGCACGTGGGGCGGAATGTCGATTATCCCAACCCAGATAACTTATCGCTGCCTTCGAGATAAAACCTCGCTGTCGAAAAGTGTTTCGCCTGTAAAGGCCGTTAACAGCCACGCCGCTTTCGGCAGTTTTTGTTTCGATTTTTATTTAAAAATGACAGCATCGGCGGAGAAGCCACAATAGCGACGTTTAGCGATACCAACCTACTGTGTTGTTGTATTGGAGTAGTGACGTTCCGTAGTGTTGTATGATAACCATTTTCACTCGTACTTTGTCTTCATTCTCACCAAGATACCGTTACGGGTTACTGTAAAATAGGTGAAACTTTTTTGTACAGTTTATTTACTTATACGAATTTATTTGTACATTTACAAACATTTTTAAAAGTACAAAGATTTTTCCTTGTGAAATTGTTTATTACATTACAAACATTTGTTTTGCATAAAATACTTATGGAAACTTTGTGTTAAACCAAAATAATGGATTTGTCGTAAATTATAATATAGTTACAGTATATAAAATGTATGGTCCCTGATAAGGCTGGAAAAGGGAACAGAATGAATATTCATACAAACGGCATTATACAAAGTAAAGATAGTTGAATCATTGTATATGTAAACAAATGACAACTGTATAAGTTGAGTTACTCTGATGATTCTTAAACGGAAAATGTTGTAAGTAAACGAGTCCGATCTCCGCGGTTTTAGTTTCGTATTTCGGCGACTGACATGTATGTAAATAAACACCATTACATTTACTTGCACACAAACGATAAAAATATAGAGCATTAGCAATCTTCGTTTTAGCCTGGCGAGGGGCTTTTCGAATTTGAAAATGGAGGGGGGCGGGGGAAGAAACTATCCCATAATTGTCAGTTTTGTGGATTAAGGGTCCTCCCTAGATAGGCTGTGTTTGTTTGTGTGTGTGTGTGTGTGTGTGTGTGTGTGTGTGTGTGTGTGGCAGTAGTGGTAAAGGCCCTGCTACATAGAGACGGTGAGATTGTCGCTGTCGTGTTGTCGGGTCGGCTTCGTTCATCTCCTTGCTGCGCGCTACAATGAAACACGTTGCTTTGCTGTTAGTCTAGTTCCGGTAATACGAAACAGATGGCAGCACAATCGCCATAAGTCTTTTTCTAATTGCAAAATGTTGTTGCAATTATTGCTGTAAATTTTTTAAAGTGGCTCGTAATTTTCGTGACGCATTTATATAGCTAATTAAAACACACTCGTGGCCGTCTGATGAACACGAGTCGGTGGATTGTCGGCGAGTTGTCTATGAAACATAAAAGTTGGCCATCTCTGCCACCCCCGACAACAACATGACAACGACACTGTGGTCGTGGTCACATTCTCCAATCAGATGGCAGAACGGCAACGACTGGGCACCGACCGACAACTCACCGGCTCTTATGTAGCAGGACCTTAAGGCGGCCGCCTACCCCACGTTTCAAATGCGTTGCAGCGTGTTCGTAAACAGGTTTTTTTCTACGAAAATATTCCACGGTTCCCCATTGTGCCAACGTACGAAAAGAAAACAAACTTCAGACAAGGTCGGAACCTCATTGTTAAGACGCCACGCTCATTAAAAACACTGCTTCTAAGCCCTCCAACATGGCTAAAAACGGCCTTTTCAGACTTCCATACTTAAAAATGTACTAACCGGATGCATGTGAAATTCAGGTTGCGACCTGCTCTGAACTTGGTGGCACACTTTCACCCAATAAAATTATATTGTCACAGCTTAATGCCCCATAGTAAAAATCGTTCAGCGTGAAGTGTGCGCGCTAGTTCAGCGCTTAGACTGTAGAGGCGATGCGGCATTTGATGCCCGTTTCAAGGTCGCCTTTATGTCTCCGTCATTTATGAACCTCTAGCGCGCAGGCAGACGGCGCCCATTGCCACTAACCGGCGTATGTAATGTTATTTATTATCGCCTCTCCGCGCAAACCACTCATCTGGTGTGCAGTGCTTCACTATTATCCTTTTCTCTATGGGGCTTTTAGTAGTGGCCACATTATTTTATTTATGGACAGCGCAGTTCGAAGTCTAAGCCAGAAAACAATGTTTCTGATAAACGTGTCGAATTTTTAAAAATATTGCAACATAGTTTGAAGTGTGTGTTCTTTTCGTAGATACACAGATGTGCGGTAAATAGTTTCGTGAAAAAGAGAATAATCGTAACTCGCGGCAACTCATTTGACGTCACATTACCAAGCCAAGCGGACAAGCTCCTGTACGGTAGAGATATTAGAGCAAACAAGACTACTGGGAGAGTCCTCTGTACGGTCTCATATATTAAAATGTGTGGGTTGCACGTGTGTTTAGGGTTCTACACCACAACTCTCACGTATAACACTGCTACGTTTTTTTGCCGTACAAATATATGTAGTTAGCCATGTAAATGATGTCAACTATGCTATTGCTGTTTTCAGTCAGGAGCAAACGGAGAGTACAGTAAAACCCTCTTAAGAAGTTTCCCCGTTTATGGTCATTCTGTCTTGCTTCTACTTTTTTTAGCGTTATTGATTTTTGACGCCTAAACGAGAGCAGATATCAGAAATCTGTCTGGCAGTTTTTGTTTAAAATCGTCTTCTCCATGTTGGCTGATTTTTTTCAAGGCAGTAAATGCTATGGTTTTAGCTAGTTATGTACTTAGAAATTCTGATTGGTTTATTTTTTTGTCGAAACCGTTTTATTTTTTTGTTTTGAAAAAAAAAAATAGCTATCACGGCAAAAGCCATTTTAAACAAAACTGCTAAACAGATTTTTGATATCTGCTCTCGTTTAAGCTTTAAAGAAATTATCGCAAGAACGGTAGAAACAAGAAGAGCGTGGCCTTAACTTGGAGTTTCCTTCTTTAAAAAGTGTTGCACTTTGTCTACAAGAGCACATGTAATTGAACCCTTTCAAGAAATTTCCGTTCTTAATATGCATAATTTCTTTCTGTCCCATCATAAACGTATTAACTGGGTTTTACTCTATTTATTATAATTTAGGTTTTTACCTGAAATCGTAGCGACGCCATTTATTTTATTGGACTTGCATCTCGTCGACAGCTGTATCATGCCACCCTTCCCTTGCCCTGTATTACTGTATTCTAGTGCAGTGCAACTTTTACAGGCTTGATCGTTATATCTGTTCCGGCCACCAGTCTGAACGTTCGTCGGATAGTGAATTAAGTTAGTTATTTAACAACCGTGCAAAGTCTCTGAATTTCTTTTACGTGCGAATTTTAGGGTAACATCTTCGTTTCGTTAGAATTTGCCCAAATCAATTAAAGCGAGAACACAGCTTTAGCGTGGACCTAACCCGGAATCGCAACACTTTGTTAAAACGGGGATTTATTGTAATGCGTGTACCAAACTGTGCATACAAAAATGTAATATTTTAAAAATGCTTATACCCTTGTAGTAAAATATAAAATTCAAGAATTGTTTGTATCGGTCTAGAGGATTCGTTGTTTTGTTCGTAATGCTCATCTCGCGTAGGGTAAAAAACAACGTGCATTTTCAATGTAATTTTAAGTAGCTATGAGTTTTTTACTTTCGCTGTAAATTATCTTATTTATGTGACGTGTACGAACAGAGAACGACCTTAAATTTTGGCTGACCTACCCTACCCTTGTGAATGTTGTAAAGCGCCTTTTGTGTAATTGTATGACAGTTGGCAACACTGGGCGGCGAGTCGAGCCGCACGAGAACAGTGAGAGTGATGCCCAGAAGAGAAGTCAAAGTGGCAATGACTGGAGCGCGATGCGTCATCTCGGGGTCTCGCGAGGCTGCCACGCCCGCTGGGCCGGGGCCCCCATCTACCCCCTTTTTTACCATTCCCCTCGCACGCATGTTTACCCAGCTCTCGCCGCCACGTGGTCTACCTTGCCCCGGTCACGTATCACTCGCACGCACCTCGGCGACACACGCTCGCTACGGCACGTACCATGCCAGCAGCCTCCCTCGAGGAAGTTCCGGCCCGTTATTACGTCACCCCCGAGTGCAGGGGGAAAATATCACTGTAATTCGTCATGCGGGAAAATGTCGGCGACCCGGGACAGATAAGTGTAGTGCGCCGATCTTTCGTTTCAGAAATACGCAACACGCTTGCTTGCTACGCTGTCTATGCGTGATGTGCGTTACCGGGTCATGACAGTAACGGTTGTTCAAGTGCGTATAATATCAAAATGTTATATTTTTACTAAATAGTGTTTGTTTGGTAGACCGTACTTGCAAGTACAATTTCATCTTACTAAACAATTTTAGCTCGCATAGTTTTCTCATAATAGTCCGTCTAAGCCAAAATTTGAATGTTACGCAGCCATGCAAGTAGTAAAAACCAGCTGACTTACTGAAGCGTAATAATTCAAAGTGAAATAGCATGCCGTAGGCTACATAACCTAATTAGAGAAACTTATTTTAAGCGGCACAGCTTTAATGTAGCCAACTTTATATACGTTTATTTGCTCTCGGATTCCCAGCTTTCGCTTCTGAATGGCACGAGAATATCCCTATGTCGGCAAATTTTATACGAGCTTTCTTATTTTATTTATGTATTTATTTATTTATTTTTTGCGTAAGTATAACTGAAACAAGGAAAATGTTCTGTACACGTCAACATGAGACGAGGCAGTGATCAGCGTGGCCGTCACGAACAACAAAGTAAAACAAAACCATAAGTAATGAAGACAGTAAAATTGCACATTGAAAGCTTCCTTAAAATGTAATCACGGTATGGTCGTAAGTCTACAAAACGGGAGTACCTTGCTTGATCCGCGACTTTGTATAAACAAAATGTACGAATTGTATGTTGAACAGTGCAGACAAACGGCGAGGAAGCTAAAGAGGTAGTACCAGTTTCACTATAACATACAGGCGTATATTTTGGCAAAACTACAATCTCCCATGCTTCAAGCCAAAGAAAGATATTTATCCCGTATTGTTAAGGCCCTTTCACACTATCAAATTTTGCTTCATTTTTCTATCAAATTTATTGAATTCAGTCTCTTGAATGTCGTGTGACGCCATGTTGACGTGATTACCGCGGCCATTTTGTCATTCAATTAATTGAATATTTTGATTGTCGTCAAAGATTTTCATTTCTAGCATGTTTTTAATTTTCTTCAATAAAAATATTTTAGAATGTAGTAGAGGTTTTTTTGACAGTATTAATTCAAATGACATATTAGTTGAGTTCTGTATGCAATTTTAACCGTATTAAAAATAAAACCGAGCATTATTTATTTTAAATAATATATACACAAACAATAAAACATTTTGTAATAGGTAAAAGAAATATTTTGTGTCGTGCAAAATCAAAAATTAAACGGGTACATTACTTATTTTGTGCATAATTTGTTTACAAATCGCCTCATAACTTTTCAAATGGTCCCTTCAATCTTCATTGAATAAAATTTCTTGAACCGACATGCTATTCAATAAGTTGAATGAAATAAATATTCGATCGTGTGAAAGGGCCTTTACAAAAATACTTTGTCAATTGCTATCGGTGAAGGCTACGCTGCCCTTGAGCCGACGAGGTGCATTGTCTTAGGTTACGTAACAGCAGGCGCGCAGTACACGGCAATGACGCCTCGCGCTGTTCGATCGCTGCTTGCACCTCGAGAAGTCCTCCCACGGCCTTGAAGTACACTCACGGGCTTCCTAACCTTCCTTACAACATGTCTGGCATTTTCGCATTACGCTGGGCTAGATCCGACCGTCGGAATGTTACATATTGCACCGTCAGAATGTTACACATTGCACGTAGTCGGTAAAGGAGATCAGTTTGGAAGTATGTATGACAAACAGGAACAGTCAGTTGCGTAATAAGAATATAAATGCCTTATAGGTTCCTGGTTTGCGTACTTTATGAGCAACATTTTAAGTAGGTATAGGTCATTCGGATAAAGTGAGCACTAAAAATTTAACCTTTTAAAAATATCACTAGCCGTTAATGCGTATCTTTCAACGTTACCTACAGTTGCCTTTCTGCATGTATGGTTGGCAGCGAAATTACGCAATATAATTACGTGTGTTTTCCTATTTAAATACATCAATACAGTAACAAAATCAACCGAAAACGACATAGTTGTGTTTTATATACTTAATAAACGTTTTTTTTTTTTCAATAAATTGCATCGATTCGTACTGACTACACAATCTTACACGCGCAAACATTAAGTGACGTGTCCAGAGAGGTTAGGTATGTCCCGTCGTTAGCTGCTACACGCGGAAAGATACGAATTGGCTGAAAATAGATCTTTCGCAGGGCTTTTTTGAGTGCTCACTTCATCCCGAGCCACCTATAGCTCACTTTTATAGCATTACTGACGTGTTTTTATTACTATTTACAATAAAAAGTATAGGCTACTTGAAAAGCAGTGATGTACATACTCAGTAAACCATTTCCGAGTTGAGATTTATTAATACAAAACTTAAGCGTACTATGTGTAGTGTATTGTTCATGCGCGAATTAAACAAAATAATGATTTCACCTTTTCTCTCTGTTTACGAAACGTACTTGTATACTGTGTATGGTGAACTTTACGAGTGATTTTTAGATACGTTTGTGAGTTTGTACTACGTTGTGTACTAAAACTAAAGGTTTCCTAGTTCCAGCGCCGCGCCTACTACATGTCCAAAATGCGTTGCAGTGTGTTCATAACTACTTTTTTTTTACTCGAAAGTATTCCATATGTGCCCATTCTGTCAATGTACGAAAACAAAACACGCTTCAAACGATGACGGAAATGTTTTAGAACAACACATTAATATAGAAAAAAATTATTTCGGAGCCCCACGAAATGGTTAAAGAACAATTTTTCCAACATGTTATATCTTTATAACTATTCGCTTGATTCGTGTGAAACTACTCTAGAAACATTAAATAGACTTTTGTAAAAATAAATAATAAAGTTTCCCTTGAAAGTGTCTAGTGAGTGATGTACGATATACCACTGCACGCCGTTTCGGTTGTCTTGCTATAGATGCGATACCGCACCAGGTGAGCCTTTGGCGCCGTGCCTCACGCACACGCAGAGACACAGCTACGACCAGAAGGCGGGCGCCTTAATAATGAGAAACTTAACTGTAAATATGGGTATAAGTCAAAGTAAACATTTCCCAGGCATGCCTACTTCTTTTAGAAAGTTGTTTCTAAGTGCATTTGTCACTGTGTCGAAATAATTTAGTTCACACATTTCTTGGATAATGTTTGCGCTAATGTTAAATAACAAATTTGTGTTTCACAGTAAACATAATTTGTATCCAAATGGTGTTCTGAAATTATTTGGAAATTTTATATTTCAGACCTATGTGAAGGGTTTTAATTTCTTACTTTTAAACGGAATGTCGTTAAACGGCTAGGTATCTAATTCGATTCAAATCCATTTAATTAGATGTGAGTTTCTCACATGCACAGTTAAATCATTGCTTAGTTGTTTGTTTCCCTGGAAGACTGCCTCGACTTTATTTAATAACGAAGAAACAAGGAAATCACGTTATCTTTCAGTTATTTGTTAGTATTGTTACGTGTAAGTTATTATACAGGATAGAAGGAAATTAATGGCCAAAATTGCAGGAGGTAATTCCCCTGTTAGAGTCGAGTTTATTTAGAACGGGTCGGCTGGAAGGCGTAAATGCGAGGGTGTGTAAACCCTCCCACGGCCGCATTTACGTGCAGGCTTTAGGCTGTAGCCTAGACGGGCTCGCACAAAAACAATTAGATAAATAAAGGTAGCAATTTTACCTTTGAATAGATTAAACAGAAAAAATGTCTTTGTTTGAATACGGTAGTCCCTCTTTCTTACATCCGTAAAATAACATTTTGGGTTTTTAGTTAGGAAATTGCTTTAAAGCGTCAGTTTTGTGGGTTAATTTATAGATTAAATGCCGGCTCCTGCCAATGGGAATGAATGAGTTTGGTCAGCGCTCAACATCGAGGTCTTTAACGCAGGTGAGGGGTGACACGAGGGGAATGTGGAGCATTACCGGAATGAAAGGGCGGGAAACGGGAGATCTCCGAGAAAACCAGCCGACCAACGGCATCGTCCGGCACGATTCCCACATACGAAAACCCGGGGACCGACCCCGCCGGGGGTCGAACCCGGATCGCCTGGTGGGCCTGCCATTGTGGTTGTGTTGGGGGGGGGGGGGCGGCCTGCAGATCCTAAATACAGCCAACCCTGTTCGTCAGAATTAAAAATAGCTGTTGGGAGGCGAGAAATCTTGGCTAAGCAAGTGGTTCCAGTTTGGCAAGAGTGATTTCCATTCCAGTTAGACGGAGCGCGCAGAGACCGGTTGTGATCAGCCGGCGCGGTGCGGGGTTGAGATAGGTCGCGCGCCGGTACAAGGCTCGGCCGACGTGCGGCGTCGCGTCCTATCTACGTGGGTATCTGTGGTGCGAATAAGCCCGTCTTTGGCGCGTCTGCTTCGCCGCACGTACGCCACCGGAAATGGAGACCGCGCCCGGAACACTGGCATATCCGCCGGCAGGGCTCTACACAGGATCTTGTAAGCGCGCCTTTTTTGACTTCAGTCGCAAAGTCCTTCCTGTTGTCTGGGGAATGCTGTATCTACGTTATGTAGCGCGCCAGCCTCACTTATTCGTATCCATGTTGACCTAGCCTTGGAAATAACTGTGTTATATGAAACGAATGTTCAGTTATTTTTGTAACGCCTGGCCCGCCCCGCGTCAATGCTCGACATAAATATAGTTCTGGTATATCCTGTTAGTTAATCCGGAATACGTTTAATTATTCACTCTTTCGTAAGTGAAATAACGCTACGTTTACCTACGGCTAGGGAAGAATCATACGTGGACCAGCAAAATTCTACTTTAAATTATGTGTAAATTTCATGGTAGTAGGTTAGGCGTTTAAGTGAAATAACTTTACTTTTACGACCAAGGAAAAATTGCACGCGAACTTGTTCTAATGTCCCACTTTAAACTAAGTTCCAATTTAATAATACGAGATTATTACTGATTTTTTTACGCAAGCATTATTAATTTCTAGCCACTCGTTAACAGAATGTGGAGTCAACTGTTAATAAATTCACGTATAGTCCTTAAAATATGCCTTAATAGTTTTCGTACATTGCGTGCAAAATATGTTCGGCTTAAAGAAATGCTAAATGTGAATAATATTATTTTTAATGAAAGTGTGAGATTGGAGTTTTAATTTTGTTTTAATCATATAATACATAATTTTAATAAGTTACGTTGTACAGTCTTCAGCAGCAACGTCTCTAAAATCTCAAAAAATCTCTCTGTAGGTTTGTCCCACAAACGATACGTACAGAATTGTATACTGTATTTAGTACCTTGCAGTTATTATTTATAGTGTCGTATGTTGATTTATTTCTTAATAATTGTACAGTACTAAACGTAATATTTTCTGAAAGCTTGAATTTACCGTGTGGCATCTATAATACCGTACATGTGTTGTATGCACAAATTTGAGCCTAATTAAAATGCAATTACATTTTGAGGTGTAAATATGTGTGCGGATTTTGTTTTTACATTGGTATGAAGAAATGTGTTTGAGTTTTATAGGCGTAGAATTTTCGGTAGGGACCTATATAGTTTAGTTTTAAGTGTGATCCTTCTTTAAAAGTGTCGGTTGAATATTTAGTTTATTCGAATTTTTTGTTCGTCGATCTATAGCTCCCTACTTAATACTGGAATAGTTTGGATCGCTTGTGTTATTCACATTCAGAACATTATGCTTTGGTCAAAGTTGGTCTATGTATATAATGTTTGATTCGCCGCTCGCCTGCGAGTTAGACTTACGGGATCGTTGACACGACTCGTGTGTGCTTGTATTTGCGCATATGCTATACAGTGTTTGCTGCGATATGAGTCATTTTGGAGATAATCTCGTCCATAATTGTAATAATAAATGTAAATGTAACTGTGTTGGTTCAGAGTTAGCTTTTTACGGTGCTACGTACCTCGGTCCCCTGGTTCTAGCTAGAATAAATAATATGGATTTACATGTATTCGATGTGGCTTTAGTCACCTGTCGAACGACATGTGTACCACTTTTAACGTTTTGGGTTAGTCACGGTGTTGCTTACACTACCTCGACCTTTTAGTTTTTTTAAGTACCCTGAAATCTATGAACAAATAAGTACAGAATGGCCAGTATAAAAAAACATTTGAAAGCACCTCATATTTCTGTCCCTATAATATATTTTTATTCCTGTAGCAATAGTCTGATTTTTTCAATGCAGATAATTGTTTTTGTCCGAAAGTAATATAGTTAAACATGACTGAGCAGCGCCGAATGTTATAATTTAACAGGAAATCCCTATTCTTACTCCACAGCAGGCAGCGTCCGTAAGTAGGTCAGCGGTGAAATCGATCAACTGTGTTTACTAAACTATGTCTATGTTTAAAAATGGCGATAATATACAAATTGGATAAAAGGAAAGGCGTAACCATGACTTGAAAGTGCTATGAACGGTTCACAATGTAGTGAGCATTTTTTAGAGACCACCTTGTCTAGAATAATTATTGTAAAATATTATACAGTATGAACTCTTTGAGTACGGCGCACTCTGCACACTTGGTTATTTAGTGTGATGTGTTTCATGGGCGTAGCCAGGATTCTGTTCGGGTTGGGGAAGGAGCAGGGGGAGGATACCAATTTGAGAATTTTCACAACACAGTAAGGGGACATTGATCACACGCCATGAGGCAGGTGGTCAGGGTGTCCTACCCCAGGAAAATTTTCGTTTCATTGTGCAAAATGATACAATTTAATTTTTGTACATAAACTGTAAATATAACGACACCGCTAATTTTATTTTCTAGTAGTTTATTTTCGTTTAGGGGGGATATATATATACACATATATCGATATCACTCTCGGATTTGTTTATATTAAAAAGTGGCAGTAAACTATTATCTGATAGGAAAAAAAGTGACTTAAGGTTCCAAAAGTGTTCATTTTATCCCGAATAACCTATAACATTATCTTGAATAGAGGAAGGTAATTTCTTGGCGCGGATCGTTTGCCCTCGACCACGGTCGTAGAAAAACAGGTCTGGACACTCACCTGGAAGCTTGACCCCCTTGTTGTGTGGCTGTAGTTTACCAAGTTACCGAGAATGTTGTGTTTTATTGGCGCTGATGTTAGGGCGGTCGGACTCAAACTCCGCCCACTTCCTTCCCACTAGATAAACAATTTATCAAAACGTATTTTTTTTTATCAATTTATGAAATACTTCCTACGCTCACAAATTTAAGAAAAGGCTCCAGCAATCTTTATTTACTTTATAAATATAACAATGGAAAAAAGTGGGTGCAGTTTGAGTCCGACCGCCCGGATTACAGCGCCAAAAAGTACGACATTGTCGGTAACTTGACGAACGACAGCCAAACAACAAGGGGGTCAAGCAAAATACATTGGTAGATAGGCGAGTGTCCAGACCTGTTCTTCTACGACCATGCCCTCGACAGGTGGTGCGCTGTATAGTCATCGTCTTACTATAAAAATAATTACTGTGAAGAAGCAAGATAGTCATTTCGAACATTTACTTGGAGTTTCTTGTACTAGTGTCGGTGAAACTGACATTAAATAAGAAATTTACGACAATTGTTCGGAATGACATCATCCTACTTCCTCACACACGTGCACACGTCGGATCATGCACTGTCGCATCCTCTCAAATACTCCCACATATGCAATAGAGAATACAAGTGATGCTATCAGCATACTTATATCCATAATATCATTACATTATCCAACAGCATTACTTTTACTGCTGGTTGGTTACCTTCCAACACATTGCATTAAACTTTCGCTAATAACTCTAAAACTAAGGATTTCTAGACCTATGTTGGTTTTTGGTGAAAGATTCCCACCCTCCAAGTTTGTAAAAGTATTTCTGAAACATCCTGTATTTAAAATATAATATTTATTGTGCTTTTTCACGTCAGCCTCAAAGTCTGCTGAAATCTGCTACCAACACTTACCGCAAGAGATCCAAGAAAACACAGTTTTATAAATTACGCGTGATTTGTATCTTGAAATTGTGGCTTGGATGCCGATATAAAAATGACTGTAGCAGTTTAGTGCGTCACAGTAATCTTGACTTAAAGCAGTACATATTGTACGCTCGTCATTCAATTCAATGTGATAGCAGTATCTGTTGCACTTGGGTAACGACGCTTTTACCCCGGCGTTGGCAGATGAATAAGCCCTGAATTCTTCAATTGGGATCTACTAGTTTTGAAAGCCAATATGGAAAAACTCCAAAACAGCAATCCTTGATAATTATATTTGCCAACTTCATGAGCAAACATTGATTCATTTGTTAAGCATGATCTCTTGCGCCGCAATTAAATGTACGAGATTTCAGCGTCCGAGATTGTTCTTCATATATACGTTACTCGAGAAAAAAATTTTGCTCTGAAAGTTTGCAAAAAAAATTATTCTATAGAATTGTTTTTTAGTTTTTCAAATGGGCTTCGAGAAACCTACGATTCTGAACTGGTACTTTCAGCGCAGAATTATGTACCATGCACTCATAAGTGTTCTGCTAATGTGGTAAAACCCTGGGAAAGACGTCCGAACTATTGAAAGTTCCACTTTGCGACGATCGCGTCCCGCATGTCTTTGAAGACACGCAAAGAACCACAAAAGCTTTGCATTGTCGATGATCTCATTGTGTACCCACCTCTTTCACGTGATGGGATTGTTTGCCAGAAAATATTGTACGGAGGAAAGGTTTAGTCGACAAGAGAGCGATGAACTGAACTGTACATGAATTCTCTTTTTATCAACATACGTACCGTAGTTCACCAGCTGCTCTAATGGAACCTAGGCGTGTGTTTATCTTCGTACATATGTACACACAGACTACGTACGTGTGTTTTTGGAACTACTCTTGTATAGGCCTATAGCTGACGATACGGTTGAGGCAAGCCTGTTGGTACGGAAATGTCGCACACATGATCTTAGTTCCATCAGTTTTTCGTACTTGTATCGTGACCAGAAGCAGGTTAAAACACTACTTAACGTACTCGTGATGTTGCTTTCGCAACGTCCAGCCATCAGTTGCTGCTAGCTCATCTGTAGCTTCTGTTAAGTCTTCGCAGCGTAGTTGCCTGTCTACACGCCATCGTAATGTGGTCATTTGTGGCGGTTAATATCATTCCTTGGAACTGACATGTTACACTTATAAATAAATACGACGGCTGTGTGGTTTATGGAAAAATGTGTATTTCATAATATACATTGTACTAATACAGTACGGTTCACTTTACTTAATTGCGATTGCCATTGGTAGTATGGTGAAACATGGATGGTAATGCGCATTTTATTAATGATATAACATTTTGCTTTTTTTTTTTTTTTTTGGACAATCACTCATATAATTTTTTTATAGATATGAGTTATCGCTAGTTGGCAGATGACTTCAGTGCGTTAAAGAGGGTTACTTTTCTACTTCCATTGTTTTAATGCTGTTTGTTAAAACGAAGCACTCGTATGTATCTTGTTTAACGCCAATATTGGTGCGTTTATTAATACTTTAGAATTTAAAAAAACTACAAAATACTGCAAAGGCATTAGCTAGTAAAAATTGGAATATTTAGGCAAGTACTGTATGTAATGCATGCATGAATTACTTCGTTTTATCAAGCATAGACTCTGTTTCAATTCCTTACTCACAAATACGACTCAATCATGTGATAAGATGTCGATCTTTAAACGTGAACGTAAAGACTAAATATGGCAGTGAAGGTTATTAACGAGTAAATCATGTTAATTTTGGTAGTAACTTGTTCAGCACTTTTTCAAGTTCCGTAGTGTTTCATACTCAACAAGACGTCTAACATATTTGATATGCTGGAAATTTGCAGGGGTAGACTACTGTGGATTTTATGTGGAGTTGTGGTTCGGTGTCCAGAGGTTCAAGTAATTTTTTTCTAATGACTTTCAAGACTTCTGAAAGCCTTCATAATCTCGTCTGCAGATTGTTGGCCATCTTGTGATGTTCTCTTTACTTACGATTGGACAAGAAAAAGTGTTTTATCTTTCTTGTCAGACAGATGGAAGGTCATATTTTCGCGAAGACGTCAGATCTGTGTGAAATGCTTGAAGCTAAGGTGACTGCCTGGGTGAATATATCTCGCGCGTTCTAGGCCTTGAAGTGTGGAGCGCTAAAGGCAACACAGCACATGGAGCACTTCTCACCTTGGCCTCTAAGCACAAGTCACTGAACTGACGTGCAGGCTTCTTCTCGCCGATAGCTCGCTCCTATGAGACGTGTAGTGAAGAGATGGCCATCTTTTTAATGATTTGATATTGAAGATAGAGGCGCGACGTACACTTACTGAATAAAGTTCTGCGTTTTCAAATAAACTGCTGTAGACGAAACTGTGCACTCCGCTCGTCTGTTAGAAAATATAACCGTTTTGCGACTCTTGCTTTTATGCGTGCACCATACGAGCAAGGAAGTACAGTGGTAAAATGTTGGACTCGCTTTTGGGAGTACCCGGGTTCGATATTCGGCCAGGTCATTGTGATTTCCGCTTCTCGTAGATTTCGGAAGTCCTAAGTGATTTGCGATTAACTACAGGCCACGGCCGATTTCCTCCCAGTAGCTTGTCTGAGTAATTGATTCCGCTTGTGAAGACTTTGGTGTCATCTTGGATTTATTTAATTTTTACTATAACTTTTGTCCTTCATTCAGTGGCAAAATAAGCTCTCCAATTTGTAAGGAGAAAAAAAAAGGGGGGGGGAGAGCAATTAGGTAAACTATGGAATTTGGACTTGCCCTGCAAATTTTAATTTTGCTCTACGTGAGCAAAAAATACATGTTTCATAATAGTTGAAAACAGCAAAGAATTACTGCTAATGTATTGGGACACACGTGTTAAAGTACGTTATACAACCTTTTTTTGGCGCCCTTTCCTGAATTGAAGGGGGAAGGGTGTAATGCATACATACTCTACACCCCCCCCCCCAAATCAGTTTCGCCACTGTTGCATTTGGCAATGATAGGACGTAGCTTGACTTACCAGAAATATTACGTATATGTAATAACACTTTTATTTAGCACAGGTGGTTACATAATGGCCTCCGCAGTCCCACAAATTTTATTAGCAATGTTCTTAAATTGTCCGGAGTGCCTTGTATGCCTTATCACGAACATTTCAAAAATAAATCTGAAATAAAATCTATTACAAAGTTTATTTTAATCCAAGATGACCAATGTTTGTGTGCTACGTATAATAGATGTATAGGTCGTTCGGGATAAAGTGAGCACTAAAAATTTAACTTTTCAAAAGTATCACTAGCCGTTACTGAATATTATTCAATATTAACAATAGTTCCCTTACTGCTTGTATGGTTGGCAGCGATTTGCCGAACATAGTTCCGTGTATTTTCCAACTTAAATACAGTAACACTAAAATAAAATCAACTGAGTTACACATTATTGTATTTTATTTATCAAACTATAAGTATTCCTACTGACTGCAGAATTTATCTTACCCACGCAAACATCAAGTGACGTGTCCAGAGAGGTTAATCATTTCCCTTCGCTAGCCGTTATGCGCGGAAAGATACGAATTGGCCGAAAATAGAAAATTTCCAGGGCGTTATTGAGTGCTCACTTTATTCCGAATCACCTATACACGTGTGTGCGTTCAGGTGCATAAACCAAGTATTTTGTGAAATTGTGACCATGCTGTTGTGAAAGAAGCCGTAGAGGGGCCCTTTTTGTTGGCATAAAACAATAATTATTTTATTTTGATATTTTTGTTCTGTTCTTTTTTTTGTTGTGTTGCATAATGTTATTTACCATGTGACATTCGTATTGTGTAGGTTATTAAACAATTGCTGCAGTTCTGTTTTGTAACGTGTTATATTTAGTATGGAAATTGATATACTCTGTGAAGTGAAGAATGAACAGCTAACGTCGCCAATGGCGGGCGAAGGTTTGGCGCGGGAGCTTCGCGCTGTTTGGCGCCGGTTGAAGCACGGAGTGGGTGGTCTCGACCTTGGAGCGGCCCGTGCGCCGTCGAACAGGGCGACCGCTGCGCAAATCTCGCGACGTTTGAAGCGCGGGGCGTGGAAGAGGCGGAGAATTGCGCAACCGGTCTCTAAGGTCCGCGTGTGTGTGTGGTGTTGTTACAGCAGCTAGTCCCTCTCGCTGTTGTGTGTGTACTGTTCAGTGCAACACGTCGCAGCAATTCGTTCCTAGAAGTACATTAAATTAGCAGCTTTTCCTCGTGTGGCCGATCGTGCTGGGCGTATTTGCTATCGCCGTCTCCCCTCCCCATCACTCCCCGCGTGACGAGATAGTTGGGCGCGGGTATTTCCCCGCGCCCCGGGCGTCAGGCATGCACTGCAATGTGTTGCGCTCGAGTGTAGAGCATATTGTTGTTTTCCTGCGAGGCCCTTCAACCAAATACTGTACAAGGACAATATAGAAAATTCATAAGAAAAACACGAGACTTTTATTTGGTTCCAGCTCCTGCCGACATGAGCGCTGTTCCTTCTGCAGTTGCACATTGCTCTATGTGTAGTTCAACTTTCATATATTATGTAGAAATTGAAATGTAATCGTGATTTTAGAATGTAGGCATACTCTGTTTGATATCATTTTTATAAGTTAAAATTTAAAATTAATAAACACTTTCTCAGAACATTAGTGTAAGGGTGATTCAGTCTGTAAATTGTAAATAATCAAGTCTGTAAATTTATAAACCTCATAGAAAACATAAGAATAGGAATATTGGTAGTGTTTCCAGCTCTTGCCGTCGGGTAACACTTCTCGCACTTTACAATGCTAAAAAGCTAAAGTTTCCCATATTGTTCTTTGATATTTGCTTCAACTGCATATTCACAGTTAAAACATATTAAATATAGGGGGATTGATTCTTACTGCCTGGGATTCATCCATTTCATATTTATAACTTATTTGCGTAGCTGTCGTCTTGATGTTTGGCACGAGGTTAAAAATACTTAATCAATTTTCAAAAATGTTTGCCACCTCAGTATCCTCATTATTTTGTGATGGGAAATAGCTGACAGGAGAAAAATTATTTACTTAAGCGAGCAACCACAGTGCTTATGGGTTGTTCGGGATAAAGTGAGAACTAAAATTTTAACCTTTGGAAAATATGTATAGTCGTTACTGCACATAATTCAACATAAACTACTCGCTGCTTGGCACAGGAATTATGCAATATTGTTTCAATGTATTTTCCTATTGAAATTCAACAGTTCTGAAACAAATTCAACAGAAATCAATGTAATTGCATTTTATATAATTAATAAACTTGTTTGTATCAAACTCTATCAATTAATACTGACTGCTTATTTTATCTTACACACAAACATCGAGTGACATACCCAGAGAGGCTAGATATTTCCCTGTGTCAGCCGGTACATACGGAGAGATACAAATTGACTGAAAAGAGAACATTAGCAGGGCTTTTTTGAGGGCTCTTTTTATCCTGAATTGTTTAAACAAACAAATGCACTGTCAGTGTGAAAACATAAAACAACCTCTTTATTGTATGATTTGTAAGAAATTCCATAAATCTGAGCTGTGAAATATCACTATCCTTTAAGGAGATTAGTGCATGTTATTAATTTTTGAAGTTGTGATACAGTGCACATTTAATTGATCAACAATTTGAATGCTTGATTGAAGCTATTTCATTGAAGCATTGTAAATGAATGAGAAAATTGTTATCGCATATTGAAAGCAACAACTTAAAACTGCAAACAAATTAAAGTAAGTTCAGTTTTAAAAGACGTTAATTTCAGTAATAAATTCAGATGTTCATAAACATTTTGGTGCAGGCACTTGAATGTTTATTGTGTATAGAGCAAATCTGAACAGTTTAAATTAATTTTCTCAGTTAATTAATTTGGCCTATATTGCTACAGTAGTTTCTTTTAGCATGTAATTTTCATCCAACCATTACACTTTGGAGGAAGTATTGTGTGTAACGTATTTGTGACTATGTGCATGTATTAAGGTGTTTGATTCCATGCTTTGTGAATAAATTAACAACCAAGTTAGTTTTGCAAGCTGTGAGCTATGATTACTTCTTTGAAGCATCAAAAGAGTATTAATTGGAATATTCTAATATTTGTTGACAAATTATTGACACTGGAGTGCCCATTTTACATAGTTTCGTATACAAAATATTAGTGAAGTGAAGATATTTTGGTCAGCACTTACTTCTTTAGGCTGGTGTGGAGTGATATGTGAGAATGGAGCAGTTCCGGAATGAAGGGATGGGGGAAACTGAAGGTCCCGGAGAAAACCAGCCAACCAGCGACACTGTCAGGCATTATTCCCACATGCGAAAATCCGGAGAGAGACTGACCCCGCTGGAAATTGAACCCTTATCACCGTGGTGGGAGGCGAGTGCTCTAGCCACTGTGGCAACTGCAGTCTCCACAAAATGTTGTTAGTGTGTTTATCTGTGTGATTATGGTCTAGGTAATATTTATTGTAAGCAGGGGTGGCTTGGAACATTTGGGGTGATTTTGGACACGTACATACAATTTTTATTTTATATATGTGTCTATTGTACGTATTAATTAAAATTTATGTGTACATTCATTGTTATTTTTCATGTTGAGATTTCTATTTTATGTATTATATTGAAGTTATTTTGGCTGCCTATAAATTGATTTCTTTAATCCACAGGCAATGGTGGCATGCTACCCTGGTAATGGTTCTCATTACGTGAAGCATGTCGACAATCCAAACAAGGATGGACGATGCATCACAGCCATATATTACCTGAACGTAGGTTGGAACACCAAGGAGGATGGGGGCCTTCTTAGGATATTCCCAGAGGGCAAGGAGGATAAGATAGCAGACATAGAGCCTCTGTTTGACCGCATCCTCTTCTTCTGGTCTGACCGACGGAACCCACACGAGGTTCAACCTGCTTTCAAAACCAGGTCAGTGGTTGCCGAATGAGTAACCAAGCATTAATGGTGTTCATTGAGATACTTGTTCTAAATGTGTTTGGCAGAGATGCTACATGAGAAACTATTCTATGAAATTTATAGTAGTCAAGTAGACAGTCGTGGTGGTTATAAGATGTTACCCTAGGTGGTTTATTATATTTAGTCTAGGTACATTTTACAAATTTAATTTATGTTTTTGATACAGTTTTTTTTGTTAATATAATTAAATGTGTTCTGTAAAAATGTTTTTTATTTCATGTTTTCTTATGAATCATGAGTAGCTTGGTGAGTCAGGAAATTCTAATAGTAGAAAATATTTTTGAGGATTGTGCATGGTTTTGTTTTTCGAGGGTACTATATTTAAATTGCAGTTTTACTGTAGTAGGTGTTTAGCATACACCTGTTTAAAAATGTTGCCTTTTTATTTCATGACAAGCAGCAGCTGTCAAAAACTTTTTGTTTGGCATTCTACAAGTTAGCTTTTGTGAAGTCTTTTTGAAATAAAAAAAAATTTATAATCATAAATTGATATTCTGCTTCTGTAGTTGCAGAGCCAATCGTAATTGACTCCAGTGTATTGTGCAACACTAAAGGGTGGGATGGATATTCAAGAGAATGATTGCTTTTGAGGTGTGTTGGCTATTTGTTTCACGACTGGGTGGTTCAGTCCTTGTCAGATTTCATGGATATGTGTGTGTATCCTAGTTCTCTCCAGAACATCTCTGATGGAAATGGCAGTGTGAGATGGAACTAACCAAAATACTTTGGTTATTGTGGAAAGGAAACTGAAATATTTTATTCTCACTCTTCTTTCTGAGCCAGTGCCACTTGCCAGCAATAAAATTTCTGTATTAAATGTTGTTCTCAAATCACAAATGTTTACCACTAACTAGTGTAAACTGTGAAGTGACCATTTCTTTACACAATTACCATTCTCTAGCTGTACAGTCAGTCTTAAATTAGGCTACGTTTTATTTGGGCTAATTGTGAAAGTTAGTGCATAGCAGTGTGATGTCTGAATGCTCCGAGCAAACATTGTCTGAGGTGTTTGAATGTTGGCTGTGTATACCTGGTTGAGAGGGAAGGAGTAGGGTAGTTGGTTGGGAGGAAATTGTACTTTACGAGAGAATTTTCGCTTCAGAGACTCCTTTGCAGCAGCATTTCCTTTTTTTAACTTACAGCTGTAAGTATTACTTTGTATGCTCATACTGCATTATGGGTATTGATGTTGCTCTACTCTTTTCTACTAATTACCAAGTGGGTCGCACAACATTTAAAATATATTTATTTGTAGCCTATATCTGTAGTGTTCCTTAGGTACAACTCAAATAGTAATAGGGATATTTTCTCAAATGCATTACTGTTTAGCAAAATTTCTTAGAAATTTTATTTGGGTAATAGGTCTTATCTTTACAAAAAATCATCTACAAAAATGTTTTCGTAACTTAGGTGAAACATTTAAGGAATCAGTTTTTCTTAATACATGGCTGTAAATGTATAGAACTGCTTGTAACAAGGGTATTGTACAACATATTTTTATTAATGAAGAGTGTCACTCAATATATTCCATTTCTGTGTCTGTGTTTTTTTTTTTTTTTTTTTTTTTTCGTGATTTCAGCTAATTATATTCTTGTTTTGAAATTATTAGATCGAACTAGGCCTATACATTGCATGCTAAGACATTTTCCTTGGCCAAAACATATTGTTTGTTGTGTACTAAATTTTAACAATGGTCTCTGTTATTATGCACTTAGCATATTTTGAAGTTTCTGCTTTATTTTAAAATTTTGAAATCATCTACTGTAGTTACTTTTAGGATATGATGATGTTTTGTCAGATAGTAAATTATAGTCGTAATGTCATACTGTAGTTTGACTTAATGATCAAACAAAAAGCAAGTGTTTTTCCTTCACTGTTTATGATCATGTGCTATGTATTCCTGCTTGTTAATTAAAGATTAATTTTTTTTGAAGAACCAATTCTAAAAAGAGATAATGACAAATGGTCATTGAAATGCACCAAGTATTATCCATTATAATTTGTGACAGTCTTTCAAAATTGTATCACAATTACACTGTTTTTGTCATGTAAACTTTCTTTATTAAATTACAGTTTGTATTATTTTTGTGAATACATATATCTGACATTACTAAGTGGACACATACTGTTGTATTGTTTCATCTTTGATTTGCATACTTCTAGTTTATTCAGTGGCGGATCCAGCATTGAGAGAAGAGGGGTTGGGGGCTATGCCTTAATAAATATGTATGGATGCACCCCAATCTAAAAGTGGTTGGTCCGGGTTCCTGCCCCAGGAAAATTTTTATTTTAGAGATTTCAAATGGTGCTATTTAAGAAATTTCCAGACAAAAAGATTGAATTACATAAGTAAGAAATTTTGAACATTTTTAAAATAAATTATGTCTTGAAAAGTGAATTGTGCTAAAAAAAAGTAAATCTTAAGATTTTGGGTCTACATATAGTCCTGTAATTTTGTGAGTCACCTGCCAAATTTCAAAAACACTTTGTAATCTCAAAAATTTATCTATACAAATTACAAAAAATCATTAAAGGCAAAGCTATTACCACAATAAATCACTTTTAAAAATTATTTGTTACCGTACATTTTTATATTAGATTTACTACTGCAATTGTTCATTTTACTCACCCCACTAAGGCTACTCATATTCATCCGTCTTTACTTCATTTTACAGAACGTATCTATAGTATCTCTTACATTTATTTGTGTGTGTTGGCCAAAGCTAGTCCGTTAAGTCTGACCTGTCCCATTTTCAAAGGTAAATCTTGAAGTTGGAAAAAAAAGAGGGGTCTTACGTTCATAAACTTGACTATATTTTTACTTCAGAATCATTTCCCATATTTCAGTATCAAGTTTCATGATTTTAATGGTTAACAAACATGTACACAACAGCTTGATTTATTGTAGTCTATTTATTTTCATACAATCATGTTTCAACACCCTATTGCAAGAAGGAAGATTATGCATAAAAAATTACATTTACTGGAAACTGCAGTCTGATACTTCTAATTACAGTGGCAGATGTAGAAATTGGAAAAAAAGTGGGGAGCATTTGTTCCATGTTTGCAGTAGCAAGTTTCATAATATATTTGATTTGCAAACATGTAAATAACAGCTCGATTTACTATAGTTATTTATATTGCATAAAATACACATTATTATTTCAACATACTAATGTAGAGAAAAACTGTTTAAAAGTTTCACTTTCTGGAAACGGCAAACATCTGAATTCATAACACGTAAAAAATCAATTACGAATTAATTTTCAGCCTTCAGATTAGTTATTTTTAAATAATTTTCTCTGCATTGTACACATTGATGAATTTTTATCCAGAAAATTTCATTTTATTTTCGGAAAACATTTAAACTACCAAGATATCATACAAAATGAGCCTACATTAGCCAATAAAACTAAACCTGCTGGATGAAAAGAACAGCAAATGTTCGAACTACTATAGGATACCCTTTAATTATTGGCTACTTATCATTCACAGCTACGGCAATATATAAACAAAGCAAAAATTATGAGCTGTTGCATGGTACAATAGTCCAGGAAAGATACGAAAAAAAACATTTACAAATTGCAAGAAAAGGGTTTTTTATATCATAATTTGCAGAAATCCACCTTCCGGTTTTTACTGTTTTTCTGGAATCTATCCCGGAACAAGGCGGGAAAAATCAATAAATTGAAAACAGTATATCTCACGACAAAACTTGTAGAGACAAAAATTAAAGAGCACAAAATTTAACACAACATATCCAAAATTCATGAAAATCCGCTTTTAATTTCTTCTTCTTTTTCCGGATTCATCCCCAGAAAAATATTAAATAATAAAATTAATCGAAAACAGCGCACTTTACAGTAAAATATTTCAGGTCAATAGGTAAAGCGCTTAGCTTTTCCCGTAATATGTTCTAATTTCATACTAATTCGCATAGGATCAGCATTTCTTTTTTCATAATTTGTCCCAAAAAGGCCATAGTACAATAAAACCGAAACCACACATCGTATGCCAAAACTATGGAGAGAAAAAATTTTTCATTATACTGGAGTTGTCAAAGGGAACAACATTTTTAAATGGCAGTAAGTCAAAAACAATGCATCATACGTCAACATATTTCGTACCATAACTAAAGAGCAGAAAGTTTTACCTAGGTAATAAAAAAATATAATTCACAAAAATCCACTACAGTATTATTATATGTGTTTGGTATTTGTCGTGGAAAAAACCTTATTCATGGCTTTCATTGTTTTTAAGTTCACTGCCGGAGATACCAAAATGGTTAGAGCAACTTAATATATGACTGATTTCATCCACTTTCCCTTGTACTATGTGGATTTATGTCTTGCTGTTATGACCCTTTCAAGTTTTAAATAGAAAAACTTAAATAAAATAATGTGGATTAGTGTGTGTATCTGTAGTGTTTTGCCTGAATATATGTTTTCAGTTTAATGACATGTTCCTGACTTATTTTCACAGTCACGTGTCTTATTCTTATTTTTGTGTATAAACGAAACAGGATGCCATCATCAACAAAATTAACTGACAGTCTTGTGCCAAGCAGCGAGTAAATAGATCCGAGAAATATAACTGAGCACAGCTGACAGTATTAGTGATTTTTTTGTGCCGGCGTGCTGCACTCTTGCCTAGTGTTGCATTAGACATTTCATTTATTACGGAATGTAACGAGCTTGAGATATGCTTAGAGTAGGTGATTTATCGTGGGGAAAGTTGAGTGTTCGCTAGGCTTCAATGTAATGTATTCATTTCTGACGCTTTTATTTCGTGCACTGTTTTCGATTTATTTCGTTATTTAATATTTTTCCGGGGACAAATTCCGGAAAAAGAAGTTATAAACTGATTTTAGTGAATTTTGGATACATTATGGTAAATTATGTGCTCTTTAATTTTTGTCTCTACAAGTTTTCTAGTAAGATGCACAGTTTTTGACTTATTAATTTTTTCCGCATTTTTCCGAGACAAATTCCAGGAAAAAAGTAAAAACCGGAAAGTGGATTTCAGTGATGTTTTTCTAAAAGTTTTTCGGCAAATTTTGATGTAAGAAAACCATTTCTTGCAATTTGTCCATAAATCGACCCCTTTTTCTCGTATCTTTCCTGGACTAAAGTAGCTACACAGCATGCAGATCTAATGGCAAATAGATCCTGTATTTTCTGGAAACTAAGCTTGTCATTTAACACCCTCCCTGCCAACAATTCATCCTAGGCATCTCCTAGGCCTGGCTGTCGAACACATAAAGTACTATCCGTATTACGTGCCAATTTGAGACTTGCATAACGACCAAATGACAATAAAAAAGAAAGGACAAATGCAACTGAATCACCCAAATGTAAAAACAGAATCGCCGACTTTTGTTAAAGAACATGAAGTAAAAGGTACGAAAAAGTTACACCTGCATTAGTGTTAATTTCAGTTGTTTAAGGAAAGCCTGCTGTGTAACAGAAACAGACTACTCTTGACCTCATTGTCCAATCGAAACACTAACGGTAACGGCGCCCTAAGACCTCGTGGGTTGACCGGCCATAAAACAAAAACTGTGACTTTTCAGAACTGCCATGAACACGGCCAAGCCACAATCATCTTTTATATAAAACAAATTTCATAACATAACAGAAGGAAAGCATTCATACCTTAATGTTACTGTTTACTTTAATATAATTTCTTTTCAAACATTAATTCTATAATCCCGTGCAAGGTCTGATCTGACGACAAAAGGGGTAGGGGGATGCCCTCAAGCTCCCCTTGGATCCATCACTGAGTTTATTTATTGTTATGGGCTTTTAGCAGTTAGAAGTAGAAAAAGCATTTGATTTAGGCCTAATAGCAAAATAATTGCATTGTTCTTAAATTGAGGTAAAATTGCTTGCTTGGAAAACACTTAATTGTTGTAACAGTGTGTACTGTACATTTGAGATGGCTGTCTTTGTTCCCCACAGATATGCCATAACCTTGTGGTACTTTGATGCTATGGAGAGGGAGGAAGCTTGTCGGAGACATCAGAGTCAGAGGAATGAACGTATGTCATTGGTTTTTATAATAATAGTTACAATAAATGTTGAACAAGTCTTGGACTTGTATAGTGAAACCAGATAGATCATTAACGTACTGTACTATTGTGGACGTACGCAGTTGCAATATTATGTCGTCCTAGAAATCATAGAATGAGACTAAGAAAAGCTAACAAACGAAAAAATGAGAAAACAAGCCTAGTTTGGCTGTGGTCAACACATACATAAACCAAAACAACAGCACATGAAAGATCCCATAAGGAATTAGTCCACAACAAACAAAGATAAATAAAATAAACATCCAAAAATAGTCAAAATACAAAACAAAATAATCTGTAAAACTCAGGACACCATAATTAAGACAGCACAGAAAATACTGGGGCAAAGACAATAATGTACACAAGACAGAATAATGACGTCGCAGACAATAGACAAGATGACACAACAACGTTATTCTGTCGCATTGCAAGAAAAATTCATTCTAAGATTTCTGGGACGATATAGTATTCCAATGACGTATGTCCACAATAGTACAGTACGTTATTCTGTCCCATTGCATGAAACATTTTGTTTGTCTCAATGCACCCCACAATGAACAAAAATAATTTTTTTTCCCTGTAGCAATATCTTGAAAAATGACTGAGCCCCACTGAATAAAATTTGGCTTGTAAATCATTATACCGTATTAACCAGAATATAAGATAACCTTGAATGTTTGATGACCCCTTATATTAGCCCTTTGTTAAGGGAAAAATTTTATTTTTGTCACAAATGCCTAACAGTCCCGGTGAATAAACTCAAAAATCAAATATTAAATTCATCGTAATACACATGCCTAGGTATAATAGGAAAAAGCTTAACGTGTCGTCAAAGCAATTTATTTTCAAAATAAACATTCTACCTGTGTACAATTTTGCTTGCAACACAATTGTTAAAAACATTTTTGTATGCCTAACAACCTATAATTTTAATGTGGTCACTTTTGTTCAACATGTGCTTTCATTTATCGGCTTAACCTCAATTACAACCTGAAAAAGTCTTTAATGAGAACAGCAACAAACATACGCACGTATGATGCTATGTTAGTCATTGCCGTATAAAAGATCTGTAGAATTATAGAACAACATTCTACTTTCACATGCACACGTGGAACGGGCCTTAACATGTACATGAGCATAATGGAACGTGTCCTAGATTACAAAACTTTTATTTACCACCATCCACCGTTTCTTAGCAAACTACCAAAAAAATGTGTAGATGGCCGCCTGCAGTGAATTTTAATGCATATTTTCCCATTTTAGCAGCGTTTTGTGAATTACTTTTGCAGTTACAGGATAAACCTGTCGGATTCAAAGACCATTAATGTGGTCTACCAGAAAAGTTGATGATTGAAAATTAAGTTAACCTTGCTTTTGCTTTTAGACTTGCCAAACTCATGTTTTTGAAAACTAAGAACTCACTTTTGGTTGTGATTTTGCTACTTTTGCTTTTAATTCTTGCCAAACTCGTGTTTTCGGTAAGAATGTGCATTTCCAGAGAAACCACAGAATTTTTTTGTTATGCGAAAACAACCAAATTTGTGGAAGTGATAATTTCAAACAATCTATTGTTTTGAGATCTTGTTTCACATTTATGAAATTGGCTGTGTAATCCACTTCATATTTGTGTAATTGATGTGTAAACAAACTTGTGATCTGGTTATTCTATTTGGGAATACTGAATGTTTTTTTATATTATGTTATGTATTTATTTTTTATTTTATTTTTGTTATTTATGTGTGTGTACATTTACATTACATGTGTTTCTAATTTGTAATTAAATTATTTATGTAAAATAACGAATTCTATAGCAAAACTGTTTTTTGCTCGAAGAATGATCATTAAATATAATACAATACGTCGTCATATATTCAGGTAAACATGGAACTTGCACATGTCAGGCCTTCCAAGTAGGCAGTGCCCTAATGCTTATGTACTTGATAATCTTTCTGCTTTCAAACAGGCTAAACTTCAAGTAACAACTGGTTAAACGTTGAATTTGTCGTACAGGGTAGTTTTGCATGCAGATGGTGTTAAAATAAAGTTCTGTATTCTCTAAATTAACTGACAGTAATATCAGGATTATGTTAGGCCTCCTTATATTATTTTACACATGTAGGTTTGTCCATGTGACAGCCCATTACAGAATAGTGTGTGATACAAGCATAGTGGTAAGTCCATAAATGGAACAATAGTCTCAAGGTGGACAATGCCACTGCAGTGTTGTTCTGACAGCACAACATACTGTAGTTTGCCAGTCATATCATTTCCTCTACCAAATAAAAAATATAATGTTTACAGTACTCTTACAGTTAAAATCCGACCAATGTTTAGTGGCTGTCTGCGAAACATTTACTGCCCAGTCTCTTTGAACCTATTCTTTATAGAAAACAAAGAAATGCTGCATATGTTTATGTCAACAGTTGAATATATGGTAAACATAGTGGTCTGTTTATTCAGTAACGTTAGATCAGATTGTTAGAGTTGGCTAATATCATAGAACTTACGATAATTCTGCTCTTTAGCAGTAAGTTAGTTAAAATTTCTTCTGGAATAAACCATAGGAAGCTAGGTTAACCAATTAAAAGTGTATATAGAATATTAAAGTACTTACAGGCTGGTACTTCTTGACAGAAACACACGATAAGAGGTGAACACAATGTCGTGTGAGTGCGCGGTTGCTCGACGTTTCACCGACTTAAGTAGGCTTTATCAGGTGAGAAGTAGAGGCACACTGAGTTATGGCGGCGATGGAAGCAGGGTTGGTGTCCCTAGCGGCCAGGATACGAACTAGAGATTGGCGGGAAGATTCAAAATGAAAAGCTTGGAGGGTTTGAGGGTGTGCTGGTGTACTGTTCGGATTATCTGATGTTGTCTGGACTTTGTTATGAATTGATGAGCTAGCTCCCAGTGTCTGAGTTCTGAACTATTGCTTGAAGGGGGTAAAGCTCTCACGACTTTTGTATTGTAGCAGGAGTCAAAGTTTTGTTTATGTGAAGCAGAATGTGCTGCAACTAGCTTCTCCAATATGTCCACTTTCCTGTATACATATAGCTTATTTTGTATCTGCTCTGTAGCCATTCATTCTTTCTCTGATCATGTTGGTGGTCAGGCTTATATACTCAGCATTACAATGTTTACACTGTAGTTGGTATATGAGGTTTCCTGTTGCACAATTGTAGCTGCCTTGTATGGGATATGTATGGTTGGTAAGTCTGCTGGTGAAAGAAGTGGAGGGTTGATGGATAGCACAGGAGGTACAGCATGGTTTTGAGCTTCTAATTACCCAATTTAGTCACCTAGACTTAAGGCCTTCATTACAACACTCCCTTAAGTCTTAACCAAAACCTCAATTTGATTAAACCCAGAGCAAGAAACGTTAAATCAGCTAATACATGCTTATAGCTATTATTGACAACAGGTTTTCTGTACCATTCTTGAGCAAGAAAAGAAAATCCATTAAATTTAAGAGTGTTCTATTCACATACTAAACAAATTTTACATGCTCTTTACAGTTAATGAATTACGACGCAAAAGCACCAAATTACGTCTCTCTCAAAGGTAATTTCCCTTTTGCCTTCTAATTACATAACAAATGTAGCACACATTCACTTTCCTATGCTTCCATTCTTCCCATTCAAATACACATATTTCGCAACGCCTCGTTAATCTACTACTCCTTCTCCTGACCAAATTGAAATGGGCCGGTCCGTCTTGAGCTCTCCTATATAGTGAACAGCCTTCCATTATCCAGAAGCAACAAAACGTATTTTCACCATAACTGAGCAGGCCTTCCTTAAAGTCTCGGACAACACCCAGGAAAACTGCAATCCACACTGGGAATGTACTGTGTGACGTCGACTACAGCTGACGGTAGTTTAATCAAACTTACCAGGCCTCCAGAACTTGCCTTTCCCACGGGCGTTAAATTTAACAAAGTCCGGGTTGCTTCTTTGTACTCTCGCACACTCTGTGAACAACAATTATACTCGGCTCCCATCATGACGTAAACACATTCCTCTGTCGCGCATACTCGCTTACTGAAGAATTCTAAAGACTACCAAACTTAGATGTGGGCACCTTCACGCCCGACCGAAGAGTGAGCATCTGCCTCCATCGCCCCTCTCAACTCTACTCGCCGACAAAAGCGCCCCTACTGCCGGCAGTCTGAATCAGTCACTCCTCTCCTTCCCCAGGCCTACCCCTCCATGGCCAGTGGAGTGACAGGTCTGAAGTCGAATGGGGGAGCCCTAGCCCGACAAACAGGGCTTTCACTAACGCTCCACTAAGGAAGAAAAACAAGCGGCAGATTTAAAACTCGCATCCCTGATAACATCATCAAGGCTTTAAGGAGAGGACCGCTCAGTGTATTGCAGGAGTGTGATCCTCTGGAGGCAAATGTAGTGGTGTTGGACATTGTTGGTTGAAGTTTAGGGTGTACCAGTTTGTTGCGAAGGATGGGTGGGCATCTGAATATTAATCTGGGGGGTTTAGAAAGCAAGTTGTTTGTTTGTGGTGAGGAAGTAAGGATTTTGTAGCCAGAGTTGAGGATGGTTTTAAGTTTGTTTAGGTTTTCATGGTATGGGACAACCAATTTGAGATGGCTCGGTGGATTTGGTTATGGAGTAGGTTTTCAGGGTAGCCCGTGTCGAAAGCAGTAGTTCAGAACTCAGGCGCTGGGAGCTAGCTCATCAATACAAGAAAGTCCAGACAACCACCAGGTTTCAATATCAGATAATCCAAACTGTGCACCAGCACATCATCTAACCCTCACAACTTTTCATTTTGAATCTTCTCGCCAAGCCCTAGTTTGCATCCTGACCGCTAGGGACATCAACCCTGCTTCCACTGCCGCCATAACTCAGTGTGCCTCTACTACTCGCATGATGAAGCTGACTTAGGTCGGAGAAACGTTGTGCAACTTTGTGTTCATCTCTTTCATCATGTGTTTCTGTCAAGAAGTACCAGCCTGTGAGTACTTCAACATTCTATCTACACTGTAAACACTTTTGAATGATGTTAAAAAAGAATCAAATAAATGTCTTTTAATAACCAGGAAATAAAAATTTTATCCACACTATAATACTTTACAAAATGATATATTTATTTATGAAAGTTTTTGAGAACCATACCAAGAGTCGTCTGGCATCTCTCTGCCGATGGATGGAACTGCTGATAAAATTCTGACAGTTTGACAAGGGTTTTAGAATAAATGGATAGTTGCGGTGTTCTTTTGACGTGTTCCTGGGACATTGCGCACAGTTACCAACACTCGTGGTAGCTCAACACACCACCATTTCCTACGTTTAATTTACAACTTGTACAGTCTTTCATACTTTCATGCACTGCACATTGGACATCCATCTGTGGGGCTTGTAGGCTTGCTAACAATTTCAACTCTGTCCAGTCAGCCCAAAATGGTGAGAGAATAATTTCGAAACCTACTATACAAAGGTTTTTTCTAATGATCCATTTCATTCAGTTTTGATAGATAAGGTGACAGTTTCATTGTCTTCTTTAAAAGTTTAGGTGATAAACAAAAAAAATTACTAAGAAATATTCTTGATCTGCTGTAATGCAAATAGCAGCTGCAGCATATATTTACCCGATATTCAGTACCACACACCGAGTGAAGTAGAGCAGTTGTAAAACATCTAATACATGTATTAGCGAGGATCCAGTTCCGAATCCAGGTCCGGCTATCCTGTTTTATTTGAGTTCCATTGTTTACCGCATGGAGTTAGGAGTATACAGGAGATGGCATGTTGGGACTTCCTTGAAGTCGACGTATATATACCAGTTTTGCGCGAACAATGCTTTATTGTAGCCCAACACACAGCATCGAGTTGATCAAGTAAGGTTTTTGTAAGCGCCTCGTATCGTATTGATACTGTAGAATGAACAGATTTGAATGAAAACGGTTACGTGCGTTGAATTTGGATGTAAAGAGAGAACAGGTACGTGAAATACATATGTTACTGTTACATTTCATGAGTAAAAAGGCAATATTTTACATTAGCATAGTGTAATTTACGTATTTATGCAGATAAACCTAGCGAACATGAAAAGACGGCCACATGTATTGTTCATTTATGCATACGTACATCACCGACGCTGTGCAACTGCTTGCTTATAGCAATAAAACGAACAAATTTGCACACAAAATGTTAAATAAATAGCAGAAACTAGCATAAATGTTAGTTAAACAATGGTGTTCATGCTTAAACAGTTGGCGATGTCGGTACTCACAGAAATGTATTTCAAAACGCAAGCATATAGCTGAGTTTTAATGTTATTAAAAAAATTTATTCCCCAAACAACATAGACTGCGATAACACAACACATCTGCTATTCGATAAATCATTTTAACACTGTTGGTCTTAGAACTTTGAGTAAAATACATTGTCTCTTATGGCAGAAACAATGTTATGATCTACAGCGACCACATGTATAACGTTCAAGCAACAAGGGCACAAATACACTGACTTATAGTGTTTGCCTAGGCAGTATACGGCATGGCCACCCCCTGGTTTACCGACATAACTATGAGAATGCTGGTTGGTACAATGCTTAAAGCCACTGCAGGTCCCTTCCTTAGTTCAGTGAAGATGGTTGTGGAGTGTTTTTATGTTAGTTACCAAATATCACGTTACTTCTTAACATGGCGTGCACATGACTCATATTTCCACCCCTCTTCCCCCCGTTTTGAAGTTATGTCACTCACTAGATGCAGTGAGGCCTGGCCCGACCACAGACCCCACCCCCAGATGGTACAATCTTCTATTTATCTTTCATCTTAAAAGTACTTGGCCAATTCAGAATCTGAAAACAGCTAAGGTCAAGTGTGTATAAGGAGACTTTAAAAATAAAATAAAATATTAATTTCAAAATTTTTTTATTAAACAATACCATAGTGTATTTTGAATAGTACTGTAATTAAAAAAATTATAAAAATTTATGTAGTATTTTGATGTACAATTCAGTTTTCATATTTGAAATCTATCCACATGTTTCATTTTAAAGGGTCAGCCCAGTTTAAGACTGGTCTTAAATTTTTAAAATTATTTTTTTTCCTGAGCAGTCTTTTTAACATTAATACAAATGCAGTATTGATATTACAAATTTAGCTCGGTAAGGCTGGATTATTTTGTTTATTGGAAAACAGATTTTCTTTGATTTCTTAAGTAGTGTTATTAACTAGACAAATCCTACATGTTTTTTTTTTTTTTTTTTTTTTTTTTTTTTTTTTTTTTTTTTTTTTTTTTTTTTTTTTTTTTTTTTTTTTTTTTTTTTTTTTTTTTTTTTTTTTTTTTTTTTTTTTTTTTTTTTTTTTTTTTTTTTTTTTTTTTTTTTTTTTTTTTTTTTTTTTTTTTTTTTTTTTTTTTTTTTTTTTTTTTTTTTTTTTTTTTT
>PNEQ01127342.1:0-39362 GCA_003012365.1 Medauroidea extradentata | reverse complement strand
TTCTGTAATTGCTGGAACGATAATATATTCATTATTTTGCAACGAGAAACAGCTGAAAAGGAAAAATGGCTTTATTTACGGGAGCGATTACAGAGGTCACAAAATTAACAGAAACAATGTCATATGGATTCCAAAACGTGAAAGAAACAGTAAACTATGCCTTGTCAGCGTGAAAAAAGTAAAACAATGTGTCTATTCCTTGATTTAAAAGAAAAACCGTAAAACCGATTTAACAGGGATCAATCCCCCTTAAGCACAACCTATTTTTTTTAAATATAAAGTTGGTGCTGCAAGTGGCAGCGTTTGGAACCACGTAGCAAATGTAAACAAAACACACACTTAACCTAAAATCAATAACGTTTCACTGGAAAATAAAACAAGCACAGGTTGAGAATAAATTAATTACTTTACACTTTTAAAACAACATCATCTAAGTAAGTGGAAAAGCACGTAGCACGAAGGATATGTGTCACTATACATTGGTGCACTTCAAGACTCTACAGGCCTACATGACGGTAGACACATCGGGCTTAATGACGTTAGGGGCGAAGCCCTGAACAACGTCAGAGTATACTATTACAAAATATAGCGTTGTGTTGATCAGTCATGGCATAACATTCTGGAATAATTTCGTTATTTACATATACTTTATAAAAGTTGTTAAGGGAGTTGACATACATTCATATAGACCAACAAACTTATATACACACATTCATACATACATACATACACACATACATACATATACACATTCATACCATACACACATACATACATACTACATGCATACATACATGAATACATGCATACATACCGTCGGCTTACTTCTAAAACCTCGTAAGTCCAGATTGTCCCAAATTTATGTTCCAGGTCAATATGGTGCAGATTTTCAATGCACTTCTAGTGGTAAAACCTCGTAAGTCTACTCTACATTCTCTTCCTTCTATGGCCAAATTAAAAAACCTTGTATATCTTTGGCAGCGCAACTGTAACCTAAACACTCGTATGTCAGAATCCTAAAACCTCGTATCTTTGTTGCTCTGAACCATACTGTAAAAACTCGTAAGTCTTTGTTGTCTAAAACCTTGTATCTTTTTCCACAAAAGCCAGCCTTTAGAGCTTGTAAGTTCGTGTTGTATGCTGGCAATTCCATTGGGAATAGTCGAAATATTGGTGTATGTGCGCGAGTACTAGTTATTGTGTTTGCCAATTATGAAATCACGCATTTATCACATCCTGGCTGAATGCCTCATCCCTGTACTACAGGATGAAACTGAAAGTGCATAACTTCACATTATATGATATGAAAACAAGTGACGGTTATTGCTACCTATGGCATGAGGCGAATGGAGGACTAACAGCAAATGAATTTGCTAGCATAATTTGTGATTTCATTCTCAATAATGTACCCTACGAGCAAGGAGATGAAGTTATCATTTATAGCGATGGATGTGGGTACCAGAACAGAAACTGCACAGTGGCAAATTCTCTCTTAAACCTAGCCCATCAAGAGAAAATAACAATCACTCAGAAATTCTTGATTAAGGGACATACTCAAATGGAATGCGATAGTATGCATTCCACTATTGAGAGACAACTGAGAAATCAAGAGGTATACACACCTTCAGGGTATGTATCTGCCTGTAGAGCTGCAATACTTAAACCAAGGCCATACCATGTGAAGTACTTACCCTACACATTTTTCAGAGATTACAGTGATATTTCATTTCTGTCTTCGATTAGACCAGGATCAAAAGTGGGGGATCCTAAAGTGAATGACATCAGATGTATACAGTATGATCCATCTTTGACAGTGCGAGTCAAAACAGATTTCAAAGGTATGTTCATGGTTTCACTGACATTGTCTGATTTTAACTCTTAGTTAAATTTTTCTGTGGCACCATTTTCAGTATGCACACTTTTATTTCAGGAGAATGGCAACAACTACCACGAAGGATAAAGAGAACTGTGAGTTGCTCAAACAATGGAGTAAAACATCTTTACACTGCTCCATTGAAGATTACGAAGGATAAATTTGATGACCTTCAATATTTGAAAGCAGTTATCCCTCAAGACTGCCACATGTTTTATGACAACTTGTCACACTTGTAAAGGTAATTACTTTTCAACCATTCCTGAAAATTCTAGGCACATACCATCTTAAACTGTTTTGTGCTGTGACACCATGTTTCAAACAATTCTAAAAATAAGGCACACTTCTATTTCAGAAAAATGGTAACAATTACTACCCCAAAGGATAAAAACAAAAGTGAGTTGCTCCAACTATGATGAGAAACACCTGTACAGTGCTACAGTGAAGATAACATTCGATTCATTTGATGATTTTCATAAACCATGAGTTTTTATGACCGTTTTCGAACTAGTTAAGGACTTTTTCAACTTTGTTCTTGAAGTAGTAGTTCAGGAACTTTCAATTTCTCATTTTAAAGTGTAGAATTTGTGATAACTAGAGTTATTTTGTTATTTCACTTCATGATCTTCATTCTATAAAACCTTGTATGTTTAATGTTACTGCCAATAAAGCAGATGTAAAAACCCGTAAGTCAGAAATTTACACAGAATAACTACTAATTTGTACCATAAATACGAGTGAATATGCATTTAAATTATATTTCCTGTATGAAAAATATACAGTACAGCAGTTAGCTATTGTGTAGCACAACTAATAAGGTTTTTTTGCTCTCCTCTAAAATGTACTGAAATGGACATAGGAGGTTTTAGAAGTAAGCCGACGATACATACATGCATACATACATACAGACACGTGATCTCATAAGCCTTATCTTTCCTACAGGAAAGTTGGCTAAAAACTATGTTCTGGGTTTTGTCCTTTCATATCAAATTGTTTCCGAATTTTTCGCAGAAATCTTTGTCTCAAATTTTAATTTTCAACTACTTATTGATCCCTTAGTATTCCATTTCGGCCCTACGTTTCCTACATCATGTGTTTTTCTTAATTTTTCATAATAAATTATCTGCCGGAGTTTGTCGGTGCTTTTCAGACTCATCGTGTGTGTATACGCAGAATATTCAGAAGCAAACGCCAAGTAAGCCCACCATGCGAATCCTGGGCTAAATTGGACAACATTTTATGTGCGCAATGTAGCAATACTGCAAGGAGATAGTCACCTTTTGAGCTCCAGGATCAGGTATTATTTCTTGTTTGTTAAGTCAAGTAAACATAGAATCATGTTTGGATTGCTCAGGATTTTAACCTCGACCAATAATACACAGGTCAGAACAGTGGTAGTAAAATACGTAAGATATGTGTGGAGCGCAAGAGAGGAGTATGTACTGTGCTACAGTGTCACAATTGTGAAAATAAAATGTCACCATACGACATTTTGCCATTAACATTTTCGTCCCCATTTTAGCTCAGGATTCGCGTAGTGCGCTTTTTAGGTGTTTGTTTTATATATATATATATATATATATATATTCGATAAACAATGCAGAAACCCGAGCATAAAACCTGTATATCACTGTAACAGGAAGTGAGTGATCCGAAAGCTCAACTGCTGCGGCTACATACGTGTACGGAATTGCAAAATATCATTCTTATTTAGATGATAAATTCATGCCAATGTGTTATGAAAGGTATGAATAATAATCGACACTATTATTCACACACACAGAAACACACGCACACAGCTTGATTAACTATTTATGAATGCCAATGGTAACATGTGAATAAAAAATACAGGACAAAGAAACGAATCAATTACTCAAGAGCATAGTGGGTAAAACACGATTACAGTGCCATAAAATGTGATCATACAAACAAAAAAGTAATACATAAGCGTTCGACTTCATCTATTGACTTTAGTATTGGACCTCACCTTAATTTTAAACCTTAATGTTAAACCTCACTGTAAAACATACCATCATGACACCGCTAATACACTGTTAGAAAAAACAGTAAATTTACAGAGAATTTACCGAAGAGCGCGACTTAAATGAACGAAGAGGCATTAATTTTTTTAAATAACGGATTCTTCGTGGAACAACTCCGTAAAGAAGCGCAGACAGAGAGAGAGATAGCATTCCCTCTCTCTCGTAGCGCATGCTTCGGGCAAGTTCGTGTATCTTCGGCTAGTGTCCGAGGTGCCAACGCATGTATGTGGAAAGCTGAACACACTAAAAAAATTAATAAATTCATGTATTATCAACGGAGGAGTATATATTTCTGATTCTTGCTAGTGAGAATTTTGACAGTCGGTATCTCCCTATTTAGACTAATCAACAGAAGGATTATAATACTAAATTGCTACACACATTGACTTATAGTCACAAAGGCGCGTGTTTAGCTGCATTGTAAACGGCGAGTTTTCTTTTGCCCATTTACATGTTTGTTCTTCAAGGTTATGTTTTCGCGTACGCCATGACTACGTGTTGATATTTTCACCAAAGACAAAAGCAAGCATTAAAATACGTTTTTAATTAGGATTTCGAAAGCACAGAAAGTTCTAGAAGTAAAAGTAAAGGTAAGTACAGTTCTGTTACGTAGTCCTAGGCTGGTTGTGTTTGTATTTGATAGTAATAAAATACGGTGTGTCGTAGGCCATGCCGTATTTTTGTTAGGGATTAATATTGTCACGACACTAATTTTCGGGCTTTTATTTTTTTGGGTTTTTTTTCTCATCCATACTCGTAATAGGTGGTAAAGTTATTTTGGCTTGTAATTTAAAGAGTATTCAGTTATTGGGAAGTCATTACTTTGAATTTAGAATTGTGGAAATCTAGAGTGTTCTCTGACAGTCTCTCAGGTAGAGTTTTTTTAGTTCACTGTTCCTGGTAGCCTGCAGAGTTTGTTGCCACTGCAGTGCTAGTGGATTCCTTTGCGGACAGTGTCCCGGTAGTGTGTGTAGGCCGATGGCCTTGTGTTAGGTTGTAGGTAAGTATGGGTGTGGTGATGGATGTTTCGGTGTCGCCGGGCGGTCGTGTGCTGTGGGTCCTTCTGGTACCTTCGGGGTGCGGCGGCCTTCCAGATGCACTGGACGCCTCTGTCAACACTCCCCCGCTCCCCTTTCCCACATTACCAGCTGTTAGTAGGGCCGACACACGGGCTAGAAGTGCACTACAGCACATTTCTGTCGTTCCACTCTCGGACAGTCCCCCCGCCCGTGACGTCAAATGTCGCTGACGAGTGCATGCCCTGTGGGATAGGGAGGGTAGATGTTGCGCCGATCTGGAATGGTCGCTGCTGACCATTCCAGGAAGGTAAATCATGGAAGGTTCTCGATGGCGCAACCAGTAGTTATAAATACCTGCCGGCCGTGTTTTGGCGCTCTCTTTTCGACTTGCTCTTCTCTTTGGCTCTTTTGCTCTTTTGCGTTTTGGCTCTTCTCTTTTTGCTCTTTTGATGGCTCTCTTTTGATCTCTCCTTTAGACATGGCGATGCCCCGATGGGCGAAGCGTAAGCCTAAAGGCTCGGGCTGCCAGATGGCAGGAGTTTGAGTAAAGTTTAGTTTGTTAGTTTTTGTTTATTATTACTATTAATTTTTAGTTTCGGTTAGTCGTTTATTTTATTTCGGGATAAGAAGACTTCGTAGCCCTAAGATGGATGAGACTTCGCTGGACAGGAACATCAAAATGATAAGTATTCTTTCATATCATTTTTTTTAATTATTATTATTATTTTCCTTTTAGATTTCGTGTTCGGTATTTGTTTAATAGTCGTGGATACGTTGACGCGTGTATTTGTTGTTGGCCAGTACAATTGCCTTTTATTAAATGTTTAAAAGTTATGTAATAGCCTCGGGATTGTTTTGTAATGCCAGAAACCACTTTACAGTTTAGTATAATTTCTTAATGTAATATCTGGTCACAATTCATCACATCTTAATAACAAATCTTTTTCCAAATTGCACCAATTTATTTTCATTAATGTAATATTTATTTTTGTAAGAATTTATTTTAATCTTTTGTAATAAACTACTATATTTGAATTCACTCTTTCATTTCAAGTAGTCGAACTGTAGTCCCCTTTAACATTGATTGATAGCCCCCAATTGCAGGACATGTATCTTGTATTAAAAATTTTATTAATAGATGATTATGGGTGACAAGCACATGCGCGATACAAGATAGGAGACGCGACCCGTATTGGGACGTTAGTCTATGTTTCGATCTTCTGTACCCCTTGCAATAGTTTGCCAAGCTGAGTTATTATTTTGTTTCAGTTAGTTTGTTGTGCTCTACCATAAATTAATACTTTATTATTGTAGCTAGGCTACAAGGTGGAAATTCTATCTTTAAAGTGCTTGTTTGTTTTTATTTTACTTAAGGAGCTACGTACCATATGTATACCCCCAGTGATGTTTTAATAATTACAGAGTTTATTAATCTTTATCGCCTATCGTTATGTTTCAGTCAAATGTTTGTTTTATCTACTAGTGATGATTATTTGCTTTCCACCTCGTAGGCTTGCATAGCTTAATAATTCAGATATATTTTCATCCCCCATTTTACGGTCAACACTTTAGCTACAAAACAAACAAGGTATAACATAACTATCAACACGACACTCCACATATGACTGGATTTGTTTGTATGTACATACTCCATTGCGAAATAAATGACTGTCACAAGAAAACCAAAAGTAAAAACAAGACAAGAAAACATAAAAAGCAGAGTATGCTTTAGTCACCAGGATACATACACAACATGAAATTCCAAAACTGGAATATGGTCAGATAAAACAAGGAACAAACAGAAAATAAAAGAAATAACAAAATTATAAAAAACCTAAGTTGACATGCGACACAACGATGAGACGAAACAAAAACGAAATTGTGTATTTGTTAATGCGTTATCAGGAATATAATTACACTGAATAAAGGAAAATACTTCTTCACGAATACGTTTATTGGAAAATAGACTGCTTTCACTATTTTTTTTACATGTACAACATAATAAATTACAGAAATAAATTAAATCATGCACCTGCATGTAATAAAAAATTAATATTGCATTATTTAATTTTAAAATAACTTAAATTTCGCCCATGTTTCACATAAATACAGTTCGTTTTGAGTTCAGATTTGTTCAAAATAAAACAGGAAATGAAAGTAAAGGTAAACATCCTGTGAACAAACTCTGTAACCGTCCTCCTGCCTCGGTTCCCAGAAACGTGCAAACACCCTCAGCCTGGTTGCAGCACGTTTGCGAACACCCTTGTAAACAGGAGCGCTAAAATGCTCTGTTCACAGGTACTGCTACCAATTCAACCGCTAAAATACGCCTATTGAAAACAACTTGTGATAGTCTGTCTTAACTGTGTATTAACCTATGGTAATACCTAAGATTGGCACACTGTAAAATACGTATCCTGGTGTACAGTTGCTGTTTTCTGGTTTATGGATGGGGCCAGTGGTGGGGTGAAAGATGGTACGCCCAATGCTGGAATATGCAGCAGCGGAATGGGATCCTTACAATGCAGGAGAGGTGCAGGAGCTGGAGAAGGTTCAGAGGAGGGCAGCCTGATGGGTGAAGGGCAGGTGGAGAAGGTGAGGATGAAGGAAACTACAGGCCAACAGTGATGATGAAAGAAATGGGTTGGAGTACTTTGAGGGACAGGCGAAGAGTGGAGTGGCTTGTTAAGTTGTTCAAGGAGGTGAGGGGTGTGGGGGGATGGGGAAGGTTAGGTACCCAGTTGATCAGAAGTGACTACGGAGGAAGAGGGAACAACAGTGAGAAGCTCCAGAGAGTTTGGTGGAGGACGAAGAGGGGTAGGCAGTCGATGATGGTCAGGTCGGTGAGGGAGTGGAATGTGCTGAGGGAGGAGCTGGTGAGGGTTGAGAGTGTGGGGCAGTTCAGAAGTGGTCTGGAGGGAGAGTGAGTGGGCATGTGTGGACTTGCTACCAGGCGATAGCTCATCTGCAAAGATCTTGATTATTATTATTATTATTACTATTATTAAATGTTGCAAATGCAGGCTAACTAGCACTGCATTTGTCAGAGCTACAAAGTTTTCTGAGTGGGTTTTCATAAACAACCCTATCTTAATATTGGTAGGCCTAAAGGATTAGAAAATGCATTTTTGATGTAATTCACGGTTTCTCTTTGGATAAAGTGTTTACCAGTTTGATTGCAATATGTATTTAAACTCAGTTGTTATTCTTGCAAATCAATTAGGCCTAAACGTTTGGGATGTAGTGTTGAATTAAGTTAACCTGAATAAATTAATTTGAATTTGTGTATAAACCTTGATAACATCAAACATAATCAGGGCCTACATCTGAATTTTATGCTGTCGTAGGTGTCTACTAGCGATTGTAGGAATTAAATAAATCGAGGACCTTAATTTTTCACCTGTAATATGTGTGGTGTGTTTACGAAAGGTGAGCGACCGTAACTTAGCACGGGCATCTTTCTTGTACAAGAAAGTGTTCACTTTCTTGTTCACCTCGATTTGTAGCAAACTTGTATCGTGTGAATGGCTGTTGAGCATACTAATGACTAGCATACAAGGACTTGTATGCTAGCTAGAGTGGAATAGGGATGGTACTATTTTTCATTATCATACTTGAACTATTTGAACGTAAACAAACAATTTTTATGCACGTACAAATGTTTCTGAACAAAATTGCTTACAAATACGAAGCATTTTGAAATAAATAGATGCTTTGCTAAACAAAAGATGCTATTAAACTAAAGAAATATTTGCTGATAGTGCGCCATGTCACTTTACATCTGAATGTAATTAACTAGAGACAATAATTCCATTTTTACATTTTAAAACTTATTTTGGTGCAGGTACTATAAAGATTGCACTTATTACCTCCAATACTCGAAATGCAGCCTTAAAACCTGTATTTCAAATTTTAATGTTGCACACCAGATTGTACAAGAATGGCCATGTGAACTAATCAATTAATTTGGTAGGATACTAGCTAGAACACTAGCTAGTGTTCTCTTTCTTGTACACATTTGATGCTCACTCTCATGTACAAGAAAGATGCCCGTGTGTACTGGGCTTAAGAGATATGCAATGCTCCATACATCAATATAGCAAAATGGGAGGAGAAGGGTAGTAAGTACTGTTCAAAATTAATTTGTCAGTTTCAATTCTTTAACATAAAAGCTACGTACAGCTTCCATTGTTCAAACATAAATGTCAACTGCCATAAAATTAATTTGCAGCATATTAATTACCATATGTGTTGACTAAATGTTTCAACAAAACTTTGCTGTTTTCGCCCTGATTTGTAATTTTTTATTGCTCAAAAGTGCTGGAATACTATTATATTTTTAACAAAGTAGAAAAGTAAAAATGTTCATTACGGTATTGTCCAACTCTATTTTGCCCTAGTTCACCACCCTTAAAATAAATATTTTCTTCTGTAAGATTAACCAAATTCTCAGTAATTATTATGCATATATATTTTTTTTATGTGAAGCTATAGTAACATTAATAGCAGTGAACAGTCACCAATTTTTACCTCTGCTGTTAAACAAATAACTGTTGACATTATTTTCTCATTTGTACGAGGTAGTGTTCGTTATGTCTTCATTTATCTCTTTGACCCTCTATAGAAGATATGATATATGCAAAAATACAGTCACAGATTTATGGATGTTTTATAGATATTATTGATGTTACTTGTGACCACATTTTCCATGTATAACATTTTTTGGCTCTCAGACTGGTTACATGAACATACCAACTGACTTACTGAAAGGAAATGTTTTATGCTGAAATTATATATTAAGGGTCGTATGCTGAATTATTTAAAAATATGCCATACCTTTGTATTTAAAAAAATGATAATTTAACTTGTTTCTTTTTTATGGTAGTTTTTTTAAACGCAAAAGGGCTTTGTTATGTAATTTTAAATGTTTTAACATATGACCCATAATATATAATATCACTGTCAGCTGTTTTGTTTGAGTAAAACTAAGTCACTTGGTTTTCGTTATTCGTACATTACTGTAACTTGCAAATTCTACTCTTTGTCATGCCGCTATCTGAAGACTGTATGAGCTAAAAAAATTTCACTGGTGGAAATTTAGTCACAAGTCAAGCCAATGAAACTAACACTATGTTGTACTTGTGCAGATACAAAATTCTGCATTTAGTCCACGGGAAAACCATTAATTTAATTAGGCCTATTTATAAATTATCTCGTGTTGTTATTTTGTTAAAACGTGAAGAACATATAATCATTTCTTTGTTTCAGGTCAAGTTTCATATGCTGCGCAAAATTATTATGTATCAATGTTCCTAATGAAGGGTAAACACTTCAAATTCGGAGGAGAATGTAAAAGTTTACACACTTTTTAACAACTAGGTGTAGAGCAGATGAAATAAAAACGAGATCCACTAGAAAAACTCTCCGATCATTGGAATTCTCCAATGCAATTCCAATATTTGGATATCTGGGACAATCTTGCAGGGGATTGAACATAATATTCTGTGATGGACAAATAACAATCTGAGCACTACACCACTGTAGCCTTACATTTTAGTCAGCTCATTATCACTAAGACAAACATAAGTAAATGCAGTGGTCAGCATTCTTCATTCGTCAGTTCACTCCCTTTCAATCCACATAAAAATTATGGACTGTTCTTTTATGCTTATTTATGTGTAGGCCTAAACTATTATTTGTTACAAGTTTGATTTCATGACATTTCTCAGTTTTTTACTGTGGTACTCCTAGTCATGTTTAATATATGGTCTCTTAGGCTTTAAACATAACAAATGTATCAGAGGTACAGTTAGTGTATATATTGTTATTTGCACCACATAGGTTACTGTTCAGTCTTAATTAGAAAATTTCTGAATGGTTGTTGTTTTATAAGTCAAACAAAAATATTTCTTTTGTGTGAGGGTGTCTAGCTACACGAAAAATCTGTAAAATTTGGGGGAAATTAACATTTACTAAAAAGTCAGAAAATTGTGCTTATGATCTTGATATTGTTACTTATGCCATGAATTCTGCTCTGCGTAGTTTAAGTTATTTCCAAAAAAGTTCAGAATTAAGAGTAAGTGCTTTGTTATAGTCAAATTTCATTGTAAATATATTTTTTACAAGTATATTTTTTCATGCTATCTCAAACCGTAATTAATACAAAACACTTGTACTACTGAATGCACCAATTTTTTGTTTTGCAATAGCCTGTCTATAAAAAAAATTGTCGCTGCAAACAACTGAATACAAGCACAATGTGATTTACTCCCAGTAAGTAATGCTGCAAGTAACGTAAAGTAGCTTTTCATCTTTATGTCACATCCTAGATATATATATTTGTGTTGTAAGAATTGTAGTACAGTACTTATTGCAAAGGACCCCTAAAAATGCTGAATAAAACTGTCCAGCTTCAGTGTTACATATGTTTAAAGTGATACAAAATTTTGGTGTTTTTCAAGCAGTGGACAAATTTGATGAAAAATTTTTAAAGCGTAAAAAAATTGTGTATACTTTCAAAATGGTTACAATTAACCAGAAAGGTTTTTTTATATTTTACCTCATTATTATTAATTTTTCATGTTTATAATGTAGGCCTGGTTCTAATTTGAATAGTGCAAATTAAAATGTTAGTTAAATATCATTTACACTTTATCTCAACAATTTTTCCCTCAATTTCTTCCTAAATTATTCCTCCATTTTATTCAGTTTCTTTCAATAGAAGTAGAAACTAAAAATTTTCTACTATGGCCCAATATTTGCTAGATATTTATTCTCTTACCGAATAGAAGAAAATTGTTTCCCCATTTTAATTTGCGTACTCAATCCTTGCGATATCACTGATCGTACAAGTATTTGTCTGGTAATGTTTCTAGTTTAGTTTTATTACGAAAATCAAAATTATGAACTGAATTTCCTCGCAAGAGACATCTCATGTAAACAAATATGTGTTACCACTTCTTCATAGAGTAGGCCTATTTATGGTAACTAGGTAGACATTGAACTTTTACTGCTGATACCAGCGACACTGCTGTCATCTACTCGATATATCGAGATGTTATGTTACTGCGTGTCGATAGGCTTCAAGTGCATCAAATATGTCCTAATTTATATCTCAAATCATGGTGCTACACGTATTACATTGTAAATATTTGGGTTAAGTAGTATAATGTTGGAAATATCAGTTAATATCTGTTTTAACCTTTAAGTAATATTGAAAATTGTATAAAATAAGTTGAAATGACAGGCCAGGGCTAACACTATTACAAATATATGATAATTAAACAAAACCAAAAGTGTCTGTAAGGAAAATGTCCACGTTTCGACGCTTGTGCCAAAATTGGTTCGCGATGAAACATCCGCCAAGACTTCTGAATTTGCATGAATAGTTTTTTATGAAAATACCCAATTTTGCTGTATTTCACAAATTTTCCAAGTCCTCAATTTTAGTAGTTACTTAGTATTGCAATAAACAACATGCATATTTAACACATATATTGTCTGAAAGATTCTTGCGACGGGGTAAATGATTTAGTGAAACAATATGGAAATATATACCATTGCAGTGCTGTGTGATTTCAGAAAACCTAGGAAACCTATAAAGGAAAAACAAGCTGAATTAGATGTAGACAACGCATGCATAACAAAACCTGAAATATCCCAAGAGAAATTGTATCAACTTTCAGAGAATAATAAACAAAAATTTTAAGTTTAGTACAAAAATAAAAGGTGAAGAAACTGAGGTAACTCAGGACACAAAAATTAAGAAGCACAGACAACTAAAACAAAGACATTGTTACACACAAAACTGAATGACCCAACAGCTACATCACAAACATAAGACTAGACCAAAAAAACAATTAAAACGTAGTTTTTCTCGGACAAGCTCGTCATCGACATTTCGGGAGTTGAAATCTGCTCCTATCTCAAGGCAAAGTAAAAATTTTAATAAAATAAGGCTTCAGATTTTGTTATTTATGTGTGTGTTGACTACAGTTAATTTGGCTTGTTTTTACTTATCATTTCTCTTGGTTCGCTCTTTGATTTGCTAAGACAATTTTGCTTTGCAATGGTGTCCATGCACGATATTTCATTATATACATACATATATATATATATATATATATATATATATATATATATATATATATATATATATATATAGTTGGATATTGCTTAGGCTTCTTCTGACGTAGCCTATGTATAAAAAAATAAATGCATGGTTTATGCATTTAAATTTGTATATATTTTTTTTTCTCAGACGTAAGTAGCAATTTTCTGAGTAATTTATCACATAATAACAGAACCTTTCTTGACACATCATCGCTGCACTGACTAGACTTTAGTCAGCAGATGGCAAGATAGCAATGTGTTGTGGGCATTACAAATATTAGCTGTGAGAAGTGCAGGGAGCTTAATAAAAACACATCACGTAGCTACTCACATGACACAAAAAAATTTTAATTCCAAATATTTTTCTGGAGCAGAAATGAAATGAGTTAATTCACAAAAGGTTAATTGCTAAAACCCAGTACTCGTGCAGTAGTGGTTGGTGTTAAAAGTTCACAAGAGTACTGTAAACCCAGTTTTCTGCAGCATTTTAACAAAAAATTTCAACCATTTCATTGTGTTTTACTACCAATAGAGTTTTTAATGTTAGTTTCACGGATCACAAAGGGCTATTGTTTGCGTTTTTAACCCTGTAATGTGCACAATTGGACTTTTATTCTATGTGCACTTGCACGTACCCTTGTAAAGATTTGAACATCTGTGCACAGATCAAGTTTTGCTTGTACCTTTGTTCATTGCAGATACTGTCTCTTCATTTGACTCTTGAGATGCTTTCGATAACTTACGAGGGCAGGGTAGCTCAGTCAAAATTTCAGTTTAAAGAGTTGGAAACATAACCAGAGTGAAATTCAGCTGTGTATGAATGTTAACCAGACAGTCTATCGATCAATTTCTCACTTGCCTTTCTTGAGAGCAGGGTAAGTAGCAGTTACCAGACAAAGTCACCATTTGGCCCGAAAAAGTCATCATTAAATTTAACCAAAACAAAGTGTAACTAAATTCAAGGAACAAATTTTGTACATAGACCTAGTTATCTATAAATAAAATAAAGTGTAAACAACGTGTTGTGGATGTTACATTTAGCAAAATATTTAATAGGTATAATTTTTTGGGTTTTTTTTCCTACCATGCCAAAACCTGGTCACGTGACTAGAACACTTCCTACTCCAGTGTGTGAAATTTAAAAAGCCCTTGGTAACAGCAGGTACTAACCCTCACTAGATGCCAGCAGGCATACACAAATTCCTGGCCATACTAACGTAGGTAAACACTAATTTATTTACTTAAGAAAGTTGACGAAACCTCTTTCGAATTGACATGTGTAACAATTTCAATGAATGTGCATATGTATGTCCGTACAAATAGGTTTTTTTTTTTTTTTTTTTTTGGTGGGCTGAGATTGGTTTACATGGACGAATCACGAAGTGCCGGTGGCAGCTGGTAGTTACTACTGATGTATGTTAATGCTGGTCACAAATTGTATGGGTGCACAATCCTTTACTCGATATCCTTGGGATTAGCAGCATTTCGAAATTCAGAACTTTTCGGATAAACAATTTCTGATAATGCCTTGTGCATTCTGGTTTTTAGGTTTCTTGGCAAATATATTAATTAACGGTAAATAAATACAGTGGATTCTCGAACCTCCATTTTTCGGTTGACCAAAATGCAGAAAAATTATGAATGCTGTTTCGTAAATCAAGCAACCTTTATACATAACCTCGACTTGCATGTTCGTTGGAAACCAACAGCCATAATATGTATTTAAAAATAATTTATTAAATTCATTTAAATGTGTCATTTCCTCGAAGGAAAAAACCCAACTTGTAAAACACTAGAGATCACCTAAAATTTTGCCTTGTGTTTAACACTAACCGTACTTTAAAATGTTGTTACAAAAGGCATCATAATATCATACGAAGCAAGGTTACATAGATTATGGATAAATTTTCATTACAGCCATCTTAGGAGTGCTGAATATGTTTTCATTGCAGCCAATGGTTTTTATTATCTTTCGCCTTTTTATGTTTGCTAAGTGTGAATAAATGAACAATGCATGCAGTCTTTGCCGAATATACTAATTTGTTTCGAATAGACGAGCCACATGACTCAAACTCGTCAGTTGCTATGGAAACAAAAATTTCGCCGATCAAGCCTCGAAAACGTTTAGGACTTTGGAGATATTCGGATTTCAAAATTTTGGGTAAACGATTGTGCACATGTGCTGGCTTGGTAGTAAACGAAAACTCAACTCAAGGCAGACACAGTTTTATAAAGTTTAAAAATATTGCGTAGTGTTTTGCGAGTTTAAATTTTGTATGAGATAACAGGAATTTCTGTATAGTTAGTGGTCTAGGAATGTAATTTGTAAATATGGGCAATACTTACTTGCTACACAAACAAAAATACGACAGTAATCTTTTTCGTAGAAATGAAATATTGCAGAGCTTTTTTATACAAAATTATATGCTAAATCAGGGTGTCTACAGGTCACGAAAGTAATGAAAAAGTAATGTAATTTTTACATAGGTCAAGAAAGTCTAGAAAAAGTACCGAAATATAATTCAAGGCCCCGAAACAATAGTCCTGAAAGATTTTTTTTGTTAATTATCATGCTCTTTGTACACGCACAACTGCGTCGATATACACAATCTGAAAACCTATGCACAAATATCGCTATGCAGGCGATATAATCGAAACAGTATAATTGATAACGCGTGACATGTTGTCTACCACTAGTACACAACGGCATAGAGGAAGTCACAATGCAGGGGATGGACACAGAATAGGGTGGCTAGGGCCACTAATTTGAGGGGCGTCATGCACCGACAACATTACAAAGTAAACATTATGTGTAATACAAATACAATGTTTGGCGGTTTATGATACTAAAGGGTCAAGCATTTATTGTGTATATGTTAGATATTTATTGTAAAGGGCATTTTCAATTACAATAACTTTTTCGGTTAAGTTGTCAGTCTACCATGACACTCGCGATCTCGTGATGGCTGCAAAAAGGTAAATTGTATTGGTGTTTGTGGAAGAGTTCGAATTATATTTTATAATAATAGGGAAGATCAGGAGGTACCCCTGTTATACAAATAATTGTGATTCTGTTTATTCACTTGCAGAAGGGGGCGTGCAATGTTCTACTTCCTCAAAGATTTGAACAGGTTAGATAACATCTTTGTGTGGCCAACCTGTAAACTAAAAGTTTTAGTTTCAGAAGTTGCCAGTGAATGATGCACTTTTTTTTAGCGGTTCATTGGTTAACATGGCTGTGTCCACTCTTCAATACTTTACACTGGCAGGATTGATGGAAGATATAGGGGAGACTATGGATGGGAGGAAACAGGTAGATGCGTGTTTTGTGGATTTTGAAAAAGCGTTCGACAAGGTGCCACACGTAAAATTAATGATAAAACTGAATGAGTTGTTGGAGGATAAGGGGGTGGTAAACTGGGTGGGAGAGTATCTGAGAGGAAGAACCCAGAGAGTACAAGTAGGACACACACTCTCAAAGGAAGGAAGGGTAACATCAGGGGTTCCACAGGGTAGTGTTCTAGGACCCCTCCTCTTTTTAATTATGATGGAGGATTTGGGGATAAACATGAATTGTAGGGTTCGTCATTTTGCAGACGACTGTGTATTGTACAAGGTGATTGGAGAGGGTGGGGGTCTGCAGGAGGACATAAACAAATTGGAACAGTGGACGAAGGAAAATGAGATGAAAATTAACGTAAATAAAACTAAAATTTTGAGATTTACACAGAAAAGAGAGGTAGTCAGAGAGACATATAGATGGGGAGGACAGGAGATTGGAGAGGCGAACAGATATAAATATTTGGAAGTTATTCTTCAGGACGACTTAAGATGGGGCGAGCAAGTGAAGAGTGTTACAAGTAAAGGTAGAAGAGCGCTGGCTCTGCTGGGAAGGGTGTTAAGGGGCACAGACAGGAAAGTGAAAGAAAAGGGATACAAAACAATGGTGAGGCCCATTTTGGAGTATGCGACGGCGGTCTGGGCCCCGTACTTGGGAAGGGAAGTGGATAGAGGTGGAAAAGGTGCAGAGAAGGGCTGCTAGGTGGGTCACAAATAAGTGGAGGACACAGGGGGAGAGAGAGGAGGATTTCAGACCATAAGTAATGGTGAGAGGACTGGGGTGGGGCACACTGCAGGAGAGGAGGAGAGTGGAGCGGCTGGTAAGGATGTTTAAGGTGGTGAGGGGGGTGGTTGGGTTTATCACAACTGGGTGACAAGATACAGAGAGTTATATTCAGGGGGAAGGGGGATCATGAGTGGAAGATACAGAGGGTGGGGAAGAGGACAGAGAGAGGAAAAAATACTATGATGGTGAGAACGGTGAAGGATTGGAATGAATTGGCGAGGGAGTTGGTTGAGGTGACGGGAGCGAGGGAGTTAAGGAAAAGGTTGATGGGGTCGAAAAATTGAGAAGAGATAGGTTAAGCAAATCCTTGCCACAGGGCTGAGGCCCAATTGCAAGAAGAAAAATAAAAATAAAAATAATAATAATAATAATAATAATAATAATAATGGCAGTGTAGATGATTTTACTGCCGGTAGATATTTGTAATAGTCTTTCTTTCAAACATTACGTAGTCTATATGAAATCTTTCATGCAGTCTAGTAATTTGCAGTAAAATCAGAATGGAACAAGTTGTTCGACAGAAAATTTATGTGGATTCTTTTGGACGCGACGACTGATAAAGATGTCTATGTTGCACATTTTAGTAAATTGTACAGCCAAAGTATAAAAATAAATATTTTGACTGTACCATATAATGTGAACAATAAAAGTAAATAAATTAGCAACGGAAGAAAATAAGTATTTGTGATATTACTCTAATGTTTATTTAAGACATTCCTTGAATACATCAATTAAAGTTGATACAAACAAAGTTATTAAATTTCACACCTTTTCTTCCTAATAGACTATTTTCAGACATGTATTTGAGTACATAATGGTGTAAAGGTTTTGTTATATTTAGGCCTATGTTGGGTTCTTAGTCTGTGCAATGGCATGCATTTATTGAACATTTTACGAATAACTGCTAGTATTTCATCGGAATAGTTTTCATCCTGAGGCATTGTTCCGCAAATAAAAAATGCTCGAAAAATGCTGTTTTCATGATCAGTGGTACAATTTATCAAATACTGCTGAAGGAAAGTGAGCATTATGGCTAAGACCTGATGAACATCACAGGTTAAGTTAGATTAGGTTAGTTTCGATTATGTAACATAACATTAAGTTAGGTCAGATTGGGTTACCTAAACTAAATTAAACTAACAAAAAATTTCATGTAGGGATTGTAGAGACATTAGAAGTAGTCCTAAGTACAAATGATTTTGTTTGGTTAGGTAACCTAACCTAACAAAATACTTTTTTTACGTAGGACTTAACAATGTCTCCAGAAACATGTTTTACTAATAAACTTATATGTCTAAAATCAGGAGTTTGACTGGTAGGCCTACACAATGAGTTGTGATTCTTAATATTTACCAAAAGTAAAACTTTTGGGTGTGTCCTAGTACCTAGTGTGTATCTTTTGAATGATTGATCTTTGTTCAAAAGTGGTACTATGTTAAATCTGAACATAAATTAAGCAAAATATGTTGACACTGCTTTTTAAATTAGAAAATATCGATGGTCCCTAAAAGGTCCCCAAAAGGTCACTAGAATTATTTCCCTAGTCTGTAGACACCCTTAAATGTTAGGGCAACAAAATTTTAAGTGGCTTGTAGCATCCTCCAAGTATTTCAATTAATTTTTAAATAAGTTCTTTGTTATTTGTATGTATTTATAGTTGTGATAAGTGCTAATGAAAATTCACTCGCTGGAGTAGGGTACATTATGTTAATCACGTGACCAGGTTTTGTCGATTACTAGGATATAATGAACGCCTGCAATGCTATTCAAGGTTTTAAGATGGCGAGAATCCAAAAAAAATCCTACATATTTTCTAAGTGATAAATATTCTGTCTACATCCACAGTGAATTATTTACACAATATTAGTTCTCATTGTTGATAGATAGTGTATCAGTGGAACATTTGAATATGGGTAGATTTCCAGACTTGCCAACTTTTACGATTTATCCGAAAAATTACGCAAATAGTAGGGCTTTTACAGTTTACGAGAACTTATAAAATTCTACGGATTTTTAGACGTTCCGCGATTAGATGAACATTTTTTTAAAGCCAGAAGTACCGAAAATCTGTTTGGCTCTGTTCTACCAACGTAAATTGCGTTTCTAATCAGGTTTTATTCAAATGACGTGTACTAACGGCTGTAAAATAAGTTTTTATTGAGAATTCAACAGTTGGTCACGACGACAGTCGTACGAGCCAATGAGAAAATTACTGTTGAAAGCCAATCGGTGGATATCTTCAATAGGCAGTTTCAAAATGGCTGAGTGCGCATGGGATTTGTTTGGAATTCTCCCGATGGAGTCACTAGATTCTTCACACTTTAAAGCTTTTGACTTTAACGGTGAAACACTATTCTGCAGCTTTTTTTAATACAAATCATGCATTTGGATACTGTTACTATGTGTCAAATCTGAACTTAGAAATGCATGGCATGTGTATGAGAGGACGCTTAACCTATTCATACAAATACAACATGGTACGTATTTGGAGCAAAATTCGTCTGTGAAGCGTGCGTAAAAGGATTTCGCTCTGAGTGAAATTCGTGTCTATTATTATTTATGAAATTTGCGAGTTGTAAATGTATTTAACCCGTAATAAAACTATAAAACATGGTGTTACCAACTGTAACTCTCGTGTTTAAAACAAACTTTAAATCCCGTACTTTGCAGTGAAACTGATTTTCCTTTAGCAGTATTACCAGTGCGAAATATTTAAGTTTTTGTTAGGCCTAGCATATTTCGTAACATAGTTGTAGGTTATGTATGTCAATAAGGTAAGGAAGTTTTCGGAGCTAAGAACAAAAAGTAGGGCTATGATTGTATTATAATAAACGTAACAGAAACACCTGCAATAATAATTCAGCTGAAAATGCAGCAGCAAAATTCATTATGTATAGGCACATGTTTATGGCATAAAAACAATTATAACTGTTAAGATGTTTGTCTATCATAGTCTGATATTTACCTTTATAGTAAGTGCAATACAGTTTTTTGTCTGTTCAAATAATTGCATAGGCATTAAACACAATTTTAAGATGCACAAGTTCAAAGAATGGGGTAAAAATTTGATTAAAATATGATTTCGCAAAATGTTTTAAATGGATCTGTTTATGTATACTTATTTAGAAAGGTTTCAACAACTTCCTGAACTGTAAACCTGATAACTTTTATTATTTTTTAAAGTTTGGTAAATTTGCATTAATCTGGTCAAAATGAGAAAGTAATGAATTTTGACACAAAATTGCCGCGTGAAATTCACAGTAAAATTTAACATCTAGTAGGTGGTTTAATGATTCTCTTTTTGAAAAGTTAGCAAAACTGGATTTCACTTGGGTTTAGTTTTGAACACTTCAAATTTACCCTACCTCTTAATTTGGGCATGCTCGTCAAAACATTGTCTTATTGGTTGCTGCGCCTTGATCACGTGATGGTAATTGTGTCCAGCAGCCAAGAAGTTAAAGCTCGGGAACTTATCCTTGTAACTGGCAGCTACCACAATTGCTAGTAGTTGGTGACATCACGGAAAGACATTCAGCCGATTAGAGTCGACCAGCCACCTGCACTACCGCCAACAATACCAATTTTGCCAAGTCCTTCAATCTTCAGGGACATGCAGTCCATTTGAGTAAAATATCTATATAATTGAATTTTGTTGCCTAGTACCACCTCTTCACATTCTCAGCATGTTCTTAGTGAATGTATAATTATTTTTTGTGGCGTTTAGTGAAATTGTGGTACAATACTTATTTTATTCCTAGACATGCTAGGAATGATGTTAGTAATTACAACTGTGCTAATGAGAAACATGCTATGCTGCATATGTACATACGTGACAGGTAGGTCTGTACCTGGGCATTTAAAATTACGATAGTTTCATTTCACCATAACTTTCTTCAGGCAGTGACAATGTAGGTACACACTAACACATTATAGTGTTTCGAAAAACAACCATCAGAAAAATATTTGCACGTTGCTTAATATACCAGTCTTGACTGCGTTACAACAAACATGTAGTCTTGTATTTATGCTTATTCTAAGAAAGTTGTTACAGGTTGTCTGTTTTATTCAGTTACATTATCACAGCATGAAAGCCAATGTGACTCTTTAAATCCTTAATCTGTATAAAATTTTAACTGTTAGCATAATTTATATAAATATTTGTTAAGACACTGGACAATCTCTTTAAAATGTAATTGGTATTATTTGTAACATATTTTGTTTACTGAGGAAGTAATGTGTGACAAATTTTCTATCATTAATTTGGAATAAGGGGTATGCAACATTTACCATGTCAGTTTATTTGGATAGTTTTGAGAGAACTTACATATTGTTTCATACGTACAATGTCGATTGACACTTTTGGATCTAAATGAAACTGAAATATCTTTTCCTCAGAATATATTGTGTAAAATATTTTCTTGCATTATGTTTTGCATTACGGTACTGAAATTTGAACAGTAAGTGCCTAAAGAACTGTTGAAATCCGCTGAATTTAGATCCTTTACAAATATAAAGGTAAAACTGTAAAAGGCAGGGACTTTCTTAAGAGTTTTCATTTCTAGCCACCTTGCATACCCATGCAATTGGGTGATGTTTGTTACAAAGAGCACCTTGTAATCTTAATTTGTACTACTTTTCAGGAATTTATTGAATACTTCTTTTATAACTCTTTCGCTGTGACATTCACTATACTCAAATCTATAAAATATTGCTAAACAGTGACACGCATCTTTAGTCTAACACTGAATTTAATTTCTCTGTAAACACTAAGTACATGGTTTTCTCATTTGAAATCAACCAAAAATACACTGTTTGCAAAAAAATCAATTTTTTTTTTAAATTATACTATATTGACATAATTAAATTTTTTATCCTGCTGCGAAAGAGTTCAGGTAGTTATTAATTTTGGTATTACATAAGAAGTCAAATCTTGCTTAACATTTCCTTTAGGCACGCCACATTTTTTCTTATAACTTTGCATTCCTGTCATTTGCAATGTGTAGGGTCTAGTATGTTTACGAAGCACTTTAACGTTTCAAAGCTTTGACTATTAAAAATGTTCACATGTTGCATCTGAGACAGAAGGTAATATTTTCATTTTGAATTATTAGTTCATTTTTAAAATAAGTTTTAAATTAAAATTTTTTTTTAATTTTAATGAGGCAGAGTTACAATGTTATTATCATATCAGTGTTTTCAATCCATTCATAAATCATTCTGTCGAGGTTAACAAAATTGACATATCACAATTTTTTGTAGTGCTTGCCTTCTCGTGTTATTTTAATAAAATATTCAATTAGTAAACAATTATATTTGTGTTTACATGAACATGGTAAATTTATTAATTGGTAAACTATATGCACTATGAAAATTATCGTAGTCATAAAGTAAGGTATATGGAGTAGAATAACAGTAAATTAGAAACAATAAATTGAACTCAAGTTACCATTCATACAATACTTCACTGAGCATCTTATGATCTTTGAAAGAACTGTGCAGTGGGAGTACATGACTGGATTTAGTTGCTTGGACATACTCCATTGCGAAATAAATGGCTGTCAATAGCAACTAAATCCAGTCTTTGACCATCAATTCAGTAAACTGAACTGAAGATATTCTTGCATAGTGCTTTAATAAAGCATCTAGAAGGTAACAAACATCAGTTATGTTATAATAGCTCAATTTTAAAAGAAATTGTTGTAGTAGGAATATTCTTATTGAGTTTTTCTTATAGATGTTGATTCTTAGTAAGCAGTTTTGATGATAATAATAAGAATCCTTACACTATAATTCTAATTCTAATTTTTAAATACACAGCCACAATTCAGAGGCTTGGATATGTAGTCTAGTTTGTAGTTCTGATTTTCTGTCAAACATTATCTCGTTTGAATCATTTGTGTATTTGTGATAACTTGTCAACATGTCTGAAATGTAAAAAATCTGATTTTTATTATTATTTTTATTCCCTTGAGTCTGAGGAATTTCAGACTTCTGATCATTAAGTGGACAAACAAGTTATCATTACACTGTTCTGTTCTTACATTCGTGTTTTTTTTGTGCTATTTTAGTCTGTATTTGTTCTCTATTCTTCCAAGCACAATGCTTTATTTTCTAGGTCAATGTTGAAGATGAACGAGACTAGTTGCAAACAGCGAGGCAACCCAAATTATGGAATATCCAAGAGATTGACACAATAAAAAAATACTTGAATTTCTGTGACAGGGCTTTTTTTTATTATAACTACAGTATTCATGAACTAATTCTGTAAAATGTTTTCGTTGTAAAATAACATTTTGTAATGCATCATAATAACTTACATTGTTTAATTTTTTTCAATTTATTGATTTTTACTACTTATAACATTGCTTAGGAATCATTCCGTGCTGTTTTGTGTCTATTGCTGACCGTATATTTTGTGCTTTCTGAATAAATTTAACTCATTTCATTAGTTGTTGTGTTTTATTCCTTAGATATTTAGTGACCTTAATTCACGTACAATATGTACTTAATCTGTGTGATATTAAGCTTAGGTGGTTGTGTATCCTGTATACATTACACAAGTTCAATCTTGCGTAGCATTTATAAATGGTTGATGTAAATAGAAGCTCCATGAACATGCAATGTACATTTTTATTAAAATTGTCTATGTTGATAATCATTTAATTTATCTTCGTGTAGTTTAAACTACAGAACTGCAGTAGGTCCACTTGAATTTCAATTATGAAGTTCACCCAGACTACCTTTTGCAAACACTTGTGTGTATAAATGGAACACCCTACTAATTGGTAGTAATTACATTTCCCCATATTAAGTTTCGCTCAAATTGAACACGAAATACTGTATGTTGATAAATGGGCAACATGTATAAATAGAGAAATTGATGATGGAAAAGCAGTAAATAGAACTGGAAAATGTGGGTATCAGTGCAGAAAATTTTAAATAGTGTTTGTACTGTACTTAATTTCATGTACTGAATTTAAACTGTACTATGAAGGTGCCTTGATAAGTACAAAATAGTTTAATGGTTTGTAAAAGAAGTGTGTAAACACTACGTGAGTTGTGCATACAAAAAGATAAAAAATATTGAATCTTTAAATTACCGTTGAATGGTATAATCTTCGCATATCACGCTCCATTTTCCATTGTGACAGGGTATGTGTACAATTACAATAAATTAAAATTGTTTTTTTTAAATTAGGAAGTAGACATGGAGAATATTTTCTTTTTAACTATGGATAATGTGTTCACATTCTGCAGAATATGCAAAGCAATATGGTATTACTGACAATGTAACACGTTTAATGTAATGAACAGAAACCTATTTTTTTTTTAATTAAGGTATTTTCAAATGTAGGCTATAATGAAGTTTCAGTACATTTTTAGGAATAACTTTTCTGTAGATAATTTTGCATTTTATGCATAACAAAGTTACAGTATGTATGCAGTCATTCAGTAATATTTATTGAAAAAAATAACAGTATTGAAGGTTAAATGAAGTTTTCTGTATATTTATAAAAATTCAGTCAAATTTTTGGAGAATAGAAGTTTTATGTATGATTAAGTCTGTGTATATTTACGGGCACTCCTGTAACATTAACGAAGAACACAGATTTAGTGTGAAATGAAGTTTGTGTATATTTACGGGCAGTTCTGTAACTTAACGAAGAACTCTGTTTTTATATGTAATGAAGTTTCTGTGAATTTACGGGCAGTTCTGTAACTTTAAGGAAAAATACCGTTTCTCTACATTACGAAGAGGTTTTAAATTTACGAAGATCCACGGAAAAACTTTTACAGTTAATTTTCGTAAATTTACAGACAAATTTTCTAACAGTGTATATCCAGCGATCGGACCTTAGTTTAACAATTTTATCCTATACATTGGTCATCACTTTCCGACATCAGAATTAGACTCATTTTAGCCCTCAATATTATACCTCATGCTTGTAAGTCTACTTCATCGTTAGTGCTCACTAATATACTTCACTTTAGATCTCACTTTAAGGCCACAATAGTAGACCTCAATCTAGAATTCAAAATTTGGCGTCACCAGTAGACCTTAACATTAAATCTCATTTTGTACCTCACCATTAGAGCTCACTTTTGGTCAACAATAAAACTCACAATTATATCGCTTTAAAATCACACTTCCAGACCTCATTATTATGCCTTAATAACAGACCTCATGCTAGACCTCACAATTAGGCCTCACGATTAGACATAACCAGTAGATCTTACATTTAAAGCACTATTTTATACCTCTATGTTAGACCACAATTTTGGACATCGTCATTAGACCTCACAGTTAGTGCTCACATAAACCTCTGTATCAGACTCCACCTTAAACATCACAAGTCAGTAAACTCTATCATTAAATCTCGTAGTTTAGCCTAATATAACCAGTACATCGCACTTTCAGACATTACCAATAGACAACACAGTCAGACATCACTTTAGATCTCATTTTTATGATTCAATAATATAGTACTTGACTTAAGGCTTCACCGTCAGGCCTCACCATTAAACCTCACCATTAGACCTTGCTATATAGATATCGTTATTTTACCTCACTTGTAGACATCAACACGATGCATAACTTAAAAACTACTTTTAAACACCATCACGTATCGTAATAACTAAGCCGTATTAATTGGACTTTCACAATCGGCTATGATATTTTATGTATTCACCAGCTCATATAAAAAATTAAATAATAACCACATACACTATTTTAAAAGTTTTAACACAAAAATTAATGTTTTCTTTTTAAAAATGTCACAAAATCTTTGGCAAAAATTCAAGACACTTATAAATTGAATATAGAGCAGGGGCGTCATTTAAGAGGGCAAGAGGTGGCAACTGCCCCCCCCCCCCTGGATTTAGAATTTTATGTGTAAAAATTTTTTTTTTTTTTGTGTTTTGTTATTTAAATAATGCTAACTTTTAAACACATAAAACTGAAGTTTTATTATTAAAGTTTCTAATTTATATATGCTTAATTCATAAAAAATATACAACAAGGTCACTATCACCGAAAAAAAAGTCTTGTCCAACTTCCCCCCCCCCCCATGAAAACCAGAAATGACGCCCCCTGATGTAGAGACCTGAAAAATCCGCAGGTTCACTGACCTGTAGGCTTACCTTCAAGAATATCTGTGTTCTCAAGCAGACAGAAGCTGTTCAATGGCTACTTGTGACACAGAGATACCACATGATTTGGGCTGTACATAATTGTGTGATTTTTGTAATGGGGGTATATGACAAAACCAAGTGTTTTGTCAGATATACGCTATTACTAGCGAATGATGAGTCGCAGGAAACCAACAGTTACATGAAGGAACTAAGCACGAGAAAATTAGCAACAAAACTAAAAACGAAGAAACAAATCAAGAAACCAGAAATTGCTGTATAGTCAACAAACATAAATATAATTCCAAAATAGAAATGTAGTCGGTATGGACGGGTTTAAACAGTCGTTCTGTTGAAGTTCCTCAGACTGGTCGTGTGCCGAAAGACGGAAACATACCAGTTCTCGAAACATCACATCTGGTGTCGTTGAAAGGAACCCACTATTTTGTATTATATGCATGGTGTTTTCAAGTCTACAAAAATATCTGTCGCTGTGTTCATAATTGTAAAGACACACAAAATTCGCGTTATTTTCTGACAGCTGCCTAGACTCCAAGTGACTATAGGCTCGATCGACGTCTCCCGCTGGCCAATATTGTCGTGGAGAATACTAACACGGTAGATAGGCCAATCTCTGTAAAGATGTAAGACACGCAAATACAACACTTAAAAAGTTTGTGGCCAATTTGAATAGCATATTACACTCTGTTTCGTATGGGAAAGTGAAGTTTAGTCTGCTACCAAATGATAACGCGAATTTTGTATGTCTCTACACATTTGTTGTCCTCGTTATCACCAGTGTTCCCTTTTTGACGCACCTAGTTTGGTCCGTGTCTGTTTAATATTTTAATTTAATTTTTTATTTCCAACAGTTACCGACTATATACTTATTTCGAAATTGTTTGTATGCTTGTAATTACATCAATTTCTGTCTTTCTTGGTTTTTTAGTATTTTTTTTATTATTTGTTCATTTTTTCGTAGTTCGTTATTTACATTAACTTGCAGTTGTTCGAACCCTAGTTTGCGGGAAAAGAAAACGCGAGACGTTTTCATGTCCCTACAGATAACAATGTAGCAGATGAACTGAAAATGACATAGTTACCGTAAAAATTAGGCCTGTATTCGACGAAGGTATACTTGTCAACAAGTTCCTTCAGTCCTTTTTACTGACAACATAGACTCTTCTTCGTGACTTTTGGATTGTTTACTTCTTCAAAATTGCAAGATTCACTACTGACCGCTCCAGTAAAACATAAGCATTGCAGAGTCTTGCTAGAATCATAAGCCCTTAGTAATTCAATAACCTATTTTACTTTTTTCATGTCCCCAAATTTTAAAATTAACTTTAAGTTTTAGATATTTCAGTTTCATAAATATACAAACATTTTCTTTCAATTTAATTATTTATTTTAATGTGCATAGCCTATACAGTTAACTCTGGTTAATAATAATAATAATTAACCTGTATCCAAAGCAAATATTTTCGACATTTTTTATTGTTCTCAGACATACGATCCTTACATAAAATATTAATAATCTTACTATCAAAAATGATTTAAAAGTCAGAAGTATGTCATACATTTTGACTTGTAGCTTTCAGCTAAAATAATGTGAGATAGCACAGTTTTATAAAGGACTAAATTTATCTCAAAATTTAATTAGTATAAATACACATTTAATATGTTACTCTATTATCTCAAGAATGCTTTACGTTTTTTCTGTAAATATCGAAGAGCGGATTCTTCATCACAAAACAATTCCAATATATTTGTTCAGCAATTAAAGTACATAAACTTGAAATTGACCCTATTAGAAATGCTATTAATGCCCCATATATCTTTGGGAGGTCCATTAAAGCTTTTGTAGGTTGTACATTTTCTGTCTGCTTCATGTTAACAAAAACATCACGCAACCACTTTCTAACGAGCCCTGCCTCAATAACACGCTGCAAGATTTTATCGATAGTTGACTTAAAAGGAGAATTCTTTTTAAGCCCTAAAGCAACTGGCATATGTAAAACGCACTGCTGCATAATATGCAGATTTTTGCGACTGCTAACTTTCTTTTCGGTAGTTGATTTATTTGTATCTTGTACTACAACTTGGTTTTGTGAATGAAATCCTCTATGTTTGCTTCGCATTAAGAAGTAAATGTTGTCATAATAAGCAAACTGACCTTGTGATGTTCTTTCTATACCCTTATTTAAATCATTTATCACTTCAAATTTTCGTCCGATTTCTTGACCAGCTGTATCAAATGACATCAGAAAAAATTCTTTGCTTCGTGAATCCCAACCTCCACATGATATTGGACTTTCTGCTAGTTGATCTAGTGTATCAATAGTAATTCTGTAACAAAAATAAATGTTTGTCGTTATTGGATTTTTACTGGAAAACTGTTTCTCCAAAAGTGTATGTACAACAATTTACTAGAATCTTGTATTTATACCAGCCCCAATTAAATTATTGTGTTAACATACACTCTATAGAATTTTTAAGCACATGATATAGGAATCTAAAATACATAATTTATGATTTCCCGATAACAATATTGTAATCTGTTCAGATCCATCAGAAGGAATTTTGCATGCTGATCACTCAAATTAACATACGGTTACATAATATGTAGGTTCTATAAATACTCTTAACTTAATAATATTATACGATTAGACAGTCCTCTTACCAATAATTATCATATATATATATATATATATATATATATATATATATATATATATACACATTTGATTTTAAACAAAGTTAACATTAGAATAAAAATTCTAGTTTAAATGATTATTCAGGCCCTGAATAAGGATACATACACAGATTCGTTAGACAAATTACATGATTTGATAAGAGTAGTGTTCCATTACTTTTAAACCATGTACTTAAAACTATAAAATTGATAATTTATTTAATCACTCGACTGAATACAATTTAACTTGAGAACATATGCCCTATGTTATATTTTGGGATTGGAATACATATTATTTTAGTATATGAGCAAGATATGTGAAAATATTATTTTGCACCACTATCTCAAACTCGAAAATATTGTGTGATGTTAAAAATAATTACTAGTTTGTCGAGACCAACCCTAAACACTTTAATATAAACATGTATATAGCAAACATTTTATCAACAGAGTTAGCTATAATTTTCGAACAATGTTAGCTATGACAATTCTTAAGCCTATTTCCATAACAATATCAAATGCTTTATGGAGCGATAGGTTCTCTATTCGTTTACAGGCAGAGTTTTTCTTAAATAATGTTTTAGATATATTTTAGACTCTTATTATAATAATTTTGAACAAGATTTCTAAAAGATTTTGACAATCCTAACATTATCATGACCCCGGACTGGTAGTATGATCCGATATGGACTATATTATTTTATAACACTAGGTGTCCTTAATTTTCTTTTTAAGGGCACTTGTGCTTCCCTGAAAGCAATCATATCTCAGAATAAGCTGCAAATTGGCTTATAGATTTCTAAAGTGTTTCCTTACCAATACTGTGCCCGCAACAAACCCGTATAACAATAAGAACCTTAGATATGCGCCAGTTGGGAGTGAGACTCCAGAGACATGGCATATCGCTTGTGTGTATTCTGCGGCCTGACATCTAGCGTAGTCTACGGTAAGTTTTTACGCTACGAATTGCCTCGCTGACAGCCGGAGCTGGATTTTGACAATCTAGAGGGAATAAATTATTAAATCCAACGAAATCCATATATTATGTCACCAATGGTAATAACAGGCTATAAACTAGAAAAATTAAGACACATATGTACAATGAGGTGTTACTCCATATTAATATTGTCTTACATGAATAAAAATGCATGTAGTTAATGCTGGAACTGTAAAACAAATGTAAGTGAATATTGAAATACATCAATATGAAAATAAATACTCACAACTTTCATTATCTAACATGTCCATCATTATGTAAACCCGGAAAAGTACAAGAACAAATACAACTTTATTTTCTGAAAATTCACTACAAAAAAATATTCATAACTTAAAAAGCACATATTGATAAGCTGCTTACAAGTGAAAATAAATGCATTGATTGCGTAATACCAACATAGACTCAAAAAAGTTTTACTGGTTAAAAAAAAGTCAGTTTACCTAAATTTATACAAATATTTACAATTTTACCAGTATCCCATTTAAACACACATTTATGTTCTAAACGAACATGTTACAAGAGCCTTAAATTACTGTATGTTATCTTCTGTTGATTTTTGTTTGTAAACTGTTTGCTTTGATGTTGTAATAGTAGCCAATAAATTATTGAAGATAATCGTGAAAACCAAGACATTGAAATTTTGAAAATACAAAAATTACGTACACGCTCAAAATCGGTTAGTTTTTGAATGAACCTTAATTTATGTATTATTTTGGTTACAAGCCTTCCCCTGTTTGAAGCTAAAATAGGAAAAGCGTTAATGCACAAGCCGGAAAACCATAACTATATAGATTCATTTGTATCACTGTCCTCACAAGAGTCCTCTGGTGTACTTGAAATGTTATCTGTCTTCATTTCTGATTAAGCCGTGCCATATGCAGTTTCAAATTAATTCAACACTGCCAGTAATATTCTTTCCAGTTTAGTTTTAGGAGTTGCTCGCAAACTAGTAGTTACAGGATCTGAGGTGGTAAGAAGTCTGTGGAGTAAGTCAGTGTTCGAGTCCTTTCTTGATGTTTTACGCGTGAAAAGTTTCCTGTATTGCCTGTTTGTGCCTCTTGAGCTTCTTCAGAATATGGGCCAATCGGCAGAATTAAAGATGCTATAATATTCCTTCCGTGAAATAATATCTTGTGAAGGCTTACAGGCATTGGAAACCAACTATACTCTTTGAGGCATAGATCTCGCGTCTCCTTAATGTAGAGGTCAAACTTGTCCAAGTTTATTTTGAAATGTGAATTTATGTATTCTAAAATTACAACTAATCGTGTGATTAATTTTTTTTTCACTCCTGTTATTTCAGCAGACTTTTCGGCATTCCTAAAAAACCTCCTTGATGTGTTCCCATCATTAGAGTTGCCTGTTTGTTGTTTCGACATGTCAATCAACAAACCTAACTCACGTTTAAATTGAGCTTGTATATGTTTCTTCTTTTGAGATACTTTTTCTTTATTCTTAAAGTCCACAAACCCATAGTAATTTTATCTCTAAATGATAAGAAACATAAAGGACATTCCAGTAACCTGATCCAAGCATGTAGTGGCGACAAGCCGAAAGAAAAATAATCTTTCTTTGCGTGCTTTACATAAATAGCACTCATATTGTTCATTTCATTTGGCTTAGCACCACACAAGTAGCATGTTTGGGTTGAAGTACATCCTGATATGGCATTAACGACCTTACCACCTATCATAGAAAGCAACAACATCGCGGTTATTATAAATTCACTTCCATTAATAACTACGATAGTAGGTGTAAGTGCCGCAACTTGTTTATCAACTTCGCTGATTCTTTGGCAAATAAGAATTTGATGGGGCGACAGAGTCTTGTTGAGGATGGAGCAGGATTTTGCCATATTATGGTTTTTGACTCCTGGGTGCCAGAGTACATTTGTAAGGGCACCATAGAAAAACTAAATAAACTTTCATCAGTCAAATGTTCTTCTGAAAACGTCCATTTATATTTATTCTGCTCCTCCCCATCACACCCCGATTTTATTATAATTTCGAGAGCTGTAGTTTCAAGCAAATGCAATCTCTCGCGAACTTGTTGAACATAACACAATCTTGTTACTGTGTGATCAATGAGCAATTGCAGTGATAATTCGGCAGATATTTCTGTTATGACTATTCCCGGAGGGTAACATAACAGTTTAGATTCCTTAACTTTGTTATAAGGGAGGAAACGTTTGCAATTTACGCCCTTGACTCGTTGCCGTATGCGTTTGTAATCGCTTGTAGAAAGGTTGGTATCTACTATCATAGCAAGTGCTTCGTCAGTAGATGGTGATTCGGGTTTTTGACGAACTGACATGCGGGCCTTTTTAAATGCTGTACCTCGTTTGGGAGATGCAACACAAAGTTCTTTTTACAACAGCAGCTGAATCTCTTTTACCGTCCTTTCTTAACGCCATTTCAGTAGACATGGATAATTCTTCTTGGCTGACTGAATGTTCGAGATCATTTACCTTGGATAACCTAGCTTTCCGACTACACGCATGAACGAGTTTCTGAGGCCTACCGAGCCTATTATACGTGCTCTCTTGCTTTGATGTACACGGGAGTGTATCAAATACATCTTCAGGAAAGCCTATATTTTCCTGAAGCCAGGCAGAATAATTGTTTAGAAACCGCTCTCGGTGTCTTGCTACTTTTTCCATTCATTGTCAACTGTTTGACAGAAATTCCTAATCGTCACTTTAATACCCTTTAAAGAAGTATCAGCTGGTGGTAACTTACCCACTTGATGCAAAACGAAGTCAAGCAGAGCGTCAAATCTTGAATCTTTGTTGTTTTCAATCCATGTGGACCAGGGACTTGCGATAAATCGACGGCATCGTTCTAAAAATAATCGAATAAATTTTAGTGTGCAAGTTTGCGCAAAGTATTTATCATTTTCCAAATAGACAAACATTTAAGCTGTTATTCTTATTGGGTCTCAATATCCAATAATGTTGAATAGCAAGTTTTACTTTAATTCTAGTCAAAGTTGAAATATTACATTGAATAAACACGTAATTTACTCGCCACTACAAATGTACTCTCCGGATTATTAAACCCACTTTTATATAACTTATGCCTTCAACTGTAAGCTAGCACAATGGACAAACATAATTGATCACTGAAATGACACTGAAGTTAGTGAGAGAAGTATACGAGCCAAAGGAACTATGCAGACTGGTCTGCAAGAGTCATTGCTGTCTAACTAGCACTGCCAGAAGTGACATGTTTGCGCAGGTCCCAGCAAGACCTTTCCCACTTTTCCAGGAAAACAAACACATTCTCACACACCTGCGACCTTCTACGATAAGTGGCAAATACTAGCTTCCCATTTCAGGCTTGGTCGAAAATCGAATTTTTTCTTGTAGATTGTCAAAATTGCACACTGTGCGGAGGGGGGACTGAGAATCGCCAACATCCTAAATTACTTCCACTAGCCATATCTTATCGGTTCGGTCCTTTTTTCTTCTCTATTCTCTGCATCACATTTACTCAATACCATTGTAGTCCTGCCCCAGCACGTATGTAGACTTTAATGTGACATAACGATGCTTCTTCTAGTTCAAGCAGACTGAAATTTTGCAGGCTGACATTTATTTTCACCACTAACTTGTTGGTTTTAAGAAAACACCAATAAAGGCAATATGTAAGAATATAATTTTTAGTACATGTCTACCACGAAACGAAGAAAAACTGTAGTGGAAAATGTAACTTGAGTAAAAATTTTTTGAAATTGAAGTGTGACGCAACAGAATAAAATATGACAAATTCTACGTGTGGTGAAATGTGAGAGTAAAACTTTTCGAATATAATGTGCATAATTTAACTATACATTTATATTCTGAAAGATGAAACTAACATGAAATAAATCAATTACTTCTTCTATTAATTTTCCTTTAACGTAATTTAGAAAATTCACTTTCACAAACGGCAACGGTATTAAGAGTTTGCTAATTTCAAAAGTGATGTAAAATTCAAATACAAAGAGAATCACTTGAAAAACAAAGTACAATAAATTGAAATTTACTATAACCTTACACCAAATAAATATTAAGCTTGTTATAAAGGTTTCTGTATTAAACTGACAGTTACAAAACATAATTGACTCATTACTTCCGGCAATACTATGACTTTGGTAACTCATGCAATACTCGTTTTTATGTTTAAGCACAAATATCACAATTATTATTATTTTATTTATTTGTATATAGTTAATAAGTAGTATAATAACAAATTCAGACACTGATGTAAAGAATTATGCTCTGCTGACTCCAAATAAGCGTAACAAAAATAGTTAAGTAACTTAAATAACATGCCTTCATTAGTTGTAACATTGCTACGGCAATCAAACACTGGAATTTCATTCAATAAATAGTGTGTTTTAATACTAACGCCATACTATTTTAGCATGAAAAGATTAATAAATTAACCTATTTTCAATCCTTAAACAATGTACAATGCCTTGAAGTTTACGATTTTATAAGGAGCATTTGAGCACTGAATCATGGATAGAAACAACTGCATCTACATAAAAAATGCCAAAAAATCCAACATGGAAAGAACAATTTCGTATAATTTATTAATTATTCCAATACACTTGCAATCCACAAACTACCATATATTTACATACGATATTGATAGAAAATTTTAAAGTACGTATTTATCATATTAAGTTATAAACCACGATGTAAGCTAAAATGTCTCGTGCTTCTGTTTATACTGTAGTATAATTCTTAGTGTACATACGTAATTCGAATTGGCTAACGGGCAGTAATTTCGAAAATGTTAAATTACTTTATAATGTAATGACAACGGTCAACAAAATGCTGCATTGTTTAAAAAGCGAGAAGTTCTACGATGAATTATCTCTAGTTTCATGCACTCTAGCATATAATGCGAACGTCCATTTTCAAGCAAATTCATATTTTAAAATTATATGTATAAATGAGTGCACACACTCGAACGTAATTTTAGCAGAAAATAAACTCTCATACTTTGCCAATCATGAGTAATATCAAGAATTCACATCTACAATTTTTATTTTAGGAGTTAGTTTCCTCAAATGGCCTTGGCAATTACTGCATGCTAAGTAAACAACTTCGTCACGTAGTAATTTAAACGACTGGATAGTGAAATAATGACGAAAACACTAAAGTATACTCAAACAATGTTTCTCGTTAAATATGGAATGAGAAATTTTGGAGTGTTATTTGTTATTTATAGAAAAATTGTAAAACCAATAGGCACATGACTCGCAGCAGTAATCTGTATTGTATGGATATGTAATTAAAGGCCTAAACTGTACCGTACCAATAGATAAATTGATCATATTACCTCGATTTTTTATGTCAAAAACGGGATTAAAGTTTCTTCAAATGTAATCTACCAGTCGACATAATATCGGCAACTACTTTAATACAATAAGACTCTTCAAGCTCGCGGGTAAAAACCGTCTACCTCGAAGTAACAGCTAGGTTGAGAATAACGTTGTTTTAGAATAACAAAAAAAAATAATTACGCAAACATCTCTTCTACTTAATATAGGTATGTGTATACAGATAGTAGGCCTAATACAAAACAGTGGGCGTGACTGACATTCTCGCTGATCATTTTTATTTGCAAATCACTCGCTGTAAGAAATGTTGGCCTGTTTTTTAAGTACAGTTGTTTGTCTCACCATACAATTTTATGTAACGAACCAATGTATTGAGATTTATGATAGAACGCAACCATTTTAGCAAAAACAGTTGATTTCCCCGCCACACGATCTGTTCTAACGTCCCCGGCTAAGTGAGGAAACACTATCCCTGAACATAATGTTATGCGCTTTTCTTTAATTTACAGATATTATTTCGGTTCAACTACTTTATTTGCCCTGAATACATTTAAGGTGTTATAAGGGAAGAGTTTACAGTGGCTGCCAAAGTACATTTTCCTGATTTCTATTGACAAGCAATGATAACTCTCTAACTGATACGTTGCACACAATGTGTAACTAGCTGTTACCGCAAAATAATTGTTTAAAAACATTTTCGAGAAATGATAATAATATAGTTCAACTAGGAAATGTCACATTGAATCACATAAACATGGTGGAGGTGACACAACGGTAATATGTTGGGCCAGCATTCGGAAGGATCCAGGTTCAATCCCAGCTGCCGCAATCCTTGTTTATTATTTTCATAGTTACCCAAAATCGCTCCAGGTGAATAATGAGATGGTTTTTTAAATGGCTATTACTGCTTTCTCTCCCAATTTCGGTCGTGCCACTGTCTCTAAAAGTCCTCGCTTTTGATTGTACGTAATACCTACTTTCCTGAACTAAAAGGACACATAATTATGTGTTTTAACCATTTTGACGAACATGTATGACTAAACAGTTACAGTATAAATACGACATAATGTCTGTGCACAGTAACCAGAGGTAATGTTTAAAAATAATGGGAAAAATATTGTATTTTAATTCCTAGACAAAAATTTAATAGCCTGTATATAATTTCTAGTACAGCAAGGCCCCGAAAGCTACACAATTAGGACAATCCTCACAACTAAGAAAGTATCCGTGTTGTATCCTGCATCTTTTCTCAGAGATGTTCGATATTCCTTGTCCTCGCTTTCAACTAATGGCTCTTTTCACAACCCTTTACGTTTATTGGCTCTGAATACATCATGTGTTTAGCGCCACCCAACACTATCTAACTTTACTACTAAACTGCATCGTCTGTAAGACCTTAAATGTGTTCTTGCCAGTACGTTACTATTCCCGTGAAATGTTTTGTACAACTGTAGGGAATAATGAGTAGAAATTTGTTAGTAAAAATCTCACTTACGTAGATAAAGTCGCCTTCAAGACGTTTAGAGAAAGTAGCACTTAGCAACGTGATATTTAAGCATATGCTTGCATATAGTACCGTTCTATTACGAACTTGGCTTTGAGGTATTACCTAAAACAAACATCAACCTCTACACAATTTCGGAACGAACCCTCTCTCTTATCTACGTTTTCTCCGACCACATAGTATGCTCCAATGGCGTACGTTCATATTTGTTTCTATTTATTTATCAGATATTAGACAAGTAACAATGTTTCTTGATTCCATCGAGACATAGTTGAGTATGTTTATAAAGTTGGCCACATATACACGGAAAAATTTATTTTGTGACAGCTACAATTATTTTGTGGGTATTCACAATGCAAAATGTATTTCTTGGTCAGCACAGAATTATTTTGTTGTAACCACTAAAATTTTGTGGCTAGCAAAAAATCAATTTTGAGATTGCTACAAAATAACTTGGCGCGGAAGACTTACTACAACATTTTTCCTTTCATATCTGCGTGTATGTGTGTGTATACTCACACATAGACCTATACACAATTTCTATCTACTCGGCCGCGGTTTGGTCCACGTCCTTTTAAAAAAGTACAACATTTTTGTAATCTGTGTTCAACTTCCGGCCGAATTAACCGGATTTTCACATGAGTTAATTGTGATTGTACGATGCCGCAGGTCGGTGACATTTCTCAGGGACCACCCGTTTTCCCGGATCTTCATTCTAGACGTTACTCCGTTTCCACCTCACGTCATCCCTCACTGCCTCTCAAAACCTTGCTGCTAAAATACGATCTTCTGAACTTAAATTTCCCCGTCGCGACTACAGCCGCTTTCGTTTAACATTCAACAACGTTGTTGTACGCTTCAAATAGAAAATTATCTCTTTCGCCAGCGTATATAACATTGTAGCAGTTTCCCGTTGCCTTGCTACATGGGATTCGAACCCGAAACGTCCAACCAGCGTTTCAAAAACCTACGGCAAGATTGGTTGTCACATTTCTAAAAAAAAATAATGTGTATAGGGCCCGTGCCTGAAAACGTATACGTATAAATGGACGGCAAAAGTATCAACTTTTAAATTATTTTTCCATGGTCATACGTCATGATGGTTTATATTTCTACAGTATTTTATGTTTTACTACGCCCTAAATTGTCCACATTTTAAAATCTTGAAATAACTTTTTAGGTAACTTATTACCGTAAGCCTCATTCATTTTCAAAAAAATAATCTCGTTATCTCAACTGGTTTATGAGATACAGAATATTAATTGAAACAATGTTATATTATTTTAATGCTCAAAGAGGTTGAATTTAAAAATAAAAAATCTCTGAAGCCACACTTTACGGATATGGGTAAGGTTCAATCGAAAGTAAAACGTAATTCTATGTCTGAAGAGGTTTTCGAATAGCTAATGATTTAGTGAAAACAGATTTTAAGGTCCTAATTTTTGAATTTCTAAATATTTAAAAATTAGGAAATATGCAGTTTTGTAAGTTTAATTCTGAAGTAAAAATATTCACCTCCATACCTCGTTTGGTTTAAGCGCTGGCGAGGATTTACCGAAAACACATTTTACCCCTTTTAACCACCTCAATTTACGAATTTTCAAAAAATATATTCTTAGTGGGTGCTTACTGCGTATCGGGAGGTCACCCTAAAATTGTCATGTCTCTAGGTCCAGCGTTTCGGACATTGCGTTACAAATTGAGCGGAGCACTCCATTATATATATATATATATATATATATATATATATATATATATATATATATATATATAGGGTGTTCCTAAAGGTTACCGGCAAACTGAAACCACGGGTCGGGGGCACTACGCAGATTCAGAAAAATATAGGAACCTTGGGTCTCCGTTTTCAAACTACAGCCTAAATACTGTAGCCAATAAGACGTGAGCGCGCGAACTCTGACTCGTGCCGCGGGAAGCGTTGTTGCCAGATCGTCGATATCTACTTGATCATAGCTGGTTTAATTAGGGAAAGGCGAACCAAGTGTGAAGTCACTGCAGACAGCCGAAGCTTTAACTACTGTTCGTGGCCTGATGAAAGTGGTCCACTCCTGGTCCGCAGACCTCGGTTCGAATAACGAACAAGACACCTTGTTGTGAATTTAGTATTACTGACTGGCTATGTTTAAAATCAGCCTCAGAAAGAATAATCTGTTAAACACGCATGTTTAATGTAAGTGTTCAAAAGCTACCTTGTTTCCTTCTCCTATAAAAATAATACAACGAAAAAATGAAACCTCTTCCTCATAATCGCCATAGCTGCATTGTTGTGTATTCGTTAAATAAAAAAAAGAAAGTGGGTTTTGAGGTAGAGGAAACTGCATGACTTAAAAATGTTAATGTGGACAATGTATTTTGTGTTGAGGAAACAAAATTCTATTTAGCCTTATTATGTAAGAGGTTTGTGAAGTTTATTGTCTCAATACATTGTTTTCGTTATTAAGAATTGTTTGTTTAAATAAAAAAGTCAATTAGCTTCAAAACTGGTAGGTTTGTTGTAGTTCGAACTCAAATTA
>PNEQ01127341.1:27560-39434 GCA_003012365.1 Medauroidea extradentata | reverse complement strand
TATAGGTAAACCAGTGGCTGCTACCTCCATCGTTATAGGTAAACCAGTGGCTGCTACCTCCATCGTTATAGGTAAACCAGTGGCTGCTACCTCTATCGTTATAGGTAAACCAGTGGCTGCTACCTCTATCGTTATAGGTAAACCAGTGGCTGCTACCTCCATCGTTATAGGTAAACCAGTGGCTGCTACCTCCATCGTTAGGTAAACCAGTGGCTGCTACTGCTACAGTTAGGTAAACCATTGGTTGCTACTTCTACTTTTAAGACAGGTTTGTTTTAGCCGTCATGCACAGGTATGTGTCACAAGTGGTTTAGTTGGCTTGGCCGCCTTAATTTCTTTAACTTTTTGATGTATTACAAACTGACTTAGTGTAAATTTTTTTGTACCGGTTCGAGTTTTGGTTAACGATATCGTAACTTCAGAACTTTACTTTAAATTTTATGAGTAATCACCATCACTCTTGGAACTTGTTTTTATTATTCATGTATGATTTTAGCATTCATTGTTTATTCGATAGCCTTATAATATACACGACGGTTGGAATAGGAAACATAACGAACTGTGCATGTTACATTTTCCTTGAATTCGATATTATTTAGTTATTACCGGTCACATTTTGTTTTCACATACTGGGCAGACCTTATGTGCGACTGAAATATTTTATACAAGCGTACATTTATTTATTTATTTGTTACGGTAAATCATCAGTATTAACAAGTATTTCCTGTTGTTACAATGTTAATTGTTTGAATAAATATATTTTTCCTATGATCCTTTCTCTATTTACGCACCGTACTGTTAAGTTGTACTTCAAGTGTCCTAGGCATTTGTATAACCCGTAGTCACGTGCGTGGTGGCCCCAATATTCCTCAAATAAGTGGCCGTAAAGCGAAATACATGCAAATTAAGTTCTAATTTGAAACTAAAGCCATTTCAGCAGCACGAATTTCAAAAGAAACACATGCTAACGCGATGAGCAAAAGTTTTTATTTTCTCTTGTAGAGGTGCTTCGGAGCCACTGTTTGCCGTCTTCTTCGCTGGAAAAAAAAAAAAAAAGGTTAACGACAGAAACGTTAAAAAATCTGAAAACAGGGTTTGCTGCTCAAACATACAAAAGCGAATAGCCCTCAGAAGGAAACACGGCTCCTTGCAGATTACGAATGTGAACTCTTCCTGACCAGGGCAGAAATTACCGCTATGTTATACAGTTCTTGGAAGGCAAGTCCCCCGCAAGAACTCTTCGCGGGTAGAAGCGATGTAGCGGGAATATTATCTGCGGCTTTATTGGAGAAATTACGTTCGCGAGATCGCAACAGAAGAGCGGGAGTCTCGTCTCACATGGTGGTTCCCATCTTCCGTTATCGATGGCTTTGCCAGCGCAGCTAGGAGATGAGATTTTCTCGCGTCACGAACCTCGTCAGCAGTGTCGAGGTCCCTGCAACTTGGTATGCTGTGTCGTGTGCTCCTTTGCAGTGGCTGGGAAATCTTATAGATGTGTTAATGGCGTTGCCTAGCTCGGGGCCATAACGCGGGCAAGGATTCGAATATAAATCTTTAGTTAAAATCGGCGGGGGCTCAGTTTTCTTAAAGACATTGAATTCGTTCGGAAGAAAACAATTTTCTGCATTGAGTTAATCAGAATTTTGCTACGGGGATAAATATGTGTGAAATTCATAAGATACAGGTTTCAAGTGTTTTTATTGATGTAAATACTTATTCGTTCGATATTTTCATCGGGATATTTAAATAATAAAGGCGCTACAAGATTCCTTAGAAATGGAGCCCCACCGAGATGACTAAAAAAAGTCAAGGGTGGCATATATCTAGGTTCGACAAGAACTGAGCCGTACCGAATATAATGTAACATATAGTCTATATGCATATACATGTGCTCACGCAATGGCTCTCAAGTAAGCATCGCCTCAAAAACTAATTAAATTTTTTTCAATTTTTTTAAATATACTTAAAACTATATTTTTAAAAATATGGTACCTAATTATAAGCAATTTTATATAACGATTCAAAACGCCTTTTTTTTTCAGACAGATGTATGGGGACAAATGTCATCCTGATTCGTAAAGAAATAGTGTAAACTTATTCGTTTGACTTGATCCCTTGTTTTCGACAGCAAAATTACAGGGTTAGTCCTTAAAGTCCCATAGATAACCTGCTACGAAAACAGTGCGCACCATTTTAGTGATCTGTGAATTCTGTAAACATTGCATTATTCTTGTTTGTAGCAGTATCGCCCATTAGGTTTCCTTTTTAATGCTTCCAGCAAGTAAAAAACAAACAAGTCAGAGACTTCTCATTACATAGAACCCTTTCGTCGCAATTTTGGATTAATTAAATTTTGCCGGTGACATCTGTTTGCGATTATTTTATTTCTTTAAATGTGACTACGATAGAGTAGGCTACTAACAATGCCTCGGTTGTCAGTTTCCATGTAATATTTATAAATATTACTGGAAGTTTTTTAACGCATATAAAGTATAGGAATCTTAGCATGTTTCAACTTTTGAATAGAGCAAAGGATCACGGTTACTATAAATGTTTGGTAACGTCAGTATATATGCATGTGTGTGTGTGTGTGTGTGTGTGTGTGTATATATATATTAGAGCCCACGATTTTTGGTGAAAATAATTCTACAACAGTTTGTTTCAATGCCTTACGTGCACATATGCAGCTCTGCTTCATGGTCAATGATTGGCTGTTTTTAACTCTCAGCGTCTAGGGTTCTACCCGCAAATCACAGACGTGTGGTGTCGCGGTACATTGTTCTTTCTGTTGGCACAGTCAAATGAGCCACGTCTGTCTGCCAATAAACATGATGCACAGCTGCAGACGTGCACGTAAGGCATTGTAACAAACTATTGCAGAATTCTTTTCACCAAAAATCGTGGACTATATGTATATATTATATGTTTTATATATTACATATTATATGGATTATAAATTATATATTATGCGTATTATATGTTAAATATTATATGTTATATATAATAAATATAAACAGAACCATTTACGTATTGGAAACAATTTGACCACTCCTACTTGCCGACCTCCGTAGCGTAGTCGGTTAGGCGCTGGTATATGGTTATAGAGGCCCTGGGTTCGAATCCAGGCTTGGACATGGTTGTGTGTTGTCCGTTCACCTCTCTTCGCCCTCATCGGCTCTTAAGACCTCGTCGTTAAAAGGCCGTAAAACCGACTCACACCGTGCCTACATTCTCAACACTCCCCTACTATACAAATTAACAATAACTTCACAAACTTTTCATGTGGTATTGCTGAAATATTTTTTGTTATTTCCTTTCACTTATTCTAAGAGCTAAATTATGAAAAATTATTTCACTAATGTTACACTTAACCCCTCAACCACTTCATTGCTTACGACTTGTTCTAGCCTGAAGTACAAAAATTCCATTTATCCTAAATGGTAACAGAAGATGTTCCTACTTGAAGGTACATATCTAGAGATGATGGTATTTCGCGAAAATGTTTTGTGCCAACATACCCTTGAAAACGCCGTAATTATTGCAACACATATGATTGGGTGATATGCGTCTGACACAACGTAGCTGTCTGCGGACCAATAACAGGCATCAAATATTACAATAGCGGGATTATTATTGGCTCAGTCAAATAGGGCAACAGAGTCCACGTACAAGCTAAGGCCAGTAATCTTCTGGTAAGCTGAACGTACGTTGAATCCCAGCAAACAGTCAAGTTTTCCCGTGATAAAACATCATATATACACATATGTTAACATATGCGTACCTACATAGAAAATACATTGTATCGTTATGGTGAGAATTACAATATAACGCAGGCCTGTATCAATTTAGGACTTAACGATTTCACAGGAATAAATAAAACTAGGTATAAATAGGTATAAATAATAAAATGTTGAGCTTCGTCATTGTAAGTTTAATACATCTGGCGAAAATTACTTTATTTAATAACTACAAGAATATTAATTATTTGTTCACTGGTATATAAATTAACTAAGAACAAACACACAGTTAATACATAATGGAATCGTACACAGTTATGTCACATGGCTGCAACTTTCAAAAGTTTCAAAAGGATTTAACGAACGCGTCTAATGCCATTAAAACATCGACTTTTAACAATTCTGCTGTAAATAAAAAAGAACTTTTTATGAGGCGCTTAAAGATAAAAACAGTTAATTTGTAGGTTAGAAGAGTTTAACACGACCTGCACAACTAACAATAATTGCATGCATTACAAAAATTGGTGAAATAATTACTACACATTTACACGACGTTTTTTTATCAAAGAAAAGCAAAATAAATAAACAATCCAAACCATATTTAAAACAGATGTAAGTTTTGCAGTATTTGATGGTCTTCACTATGTGAACTGGTAACAAATATGGCTGATTTTGAAAATAATAATAATAATAACATAATAATAATCGTATGAGGAGACTACCCCTATTGCAGAGAGCTGACTGGGTACTAATAGGCGCCTGCAACTCCAGAAGGATGACAGAAAATTAAGCCCTAATGTGGGGAAGGGACTGTCGGAGGAAAGCAGGAGAACCCCGAAAACTCCACCGGCAAACGGCAACGTCCGACGATGCTTCCATCACGAATCGAACCAGAATCAACATGATGGAAAATTAATGCTTTGGTCAGTAACAGCTTGGACCCAACTACATTATAGCAATCACAGTCTTCAATTCCCACTAAATTTCCCATCGAAAAATTGTGCCAAATTTTATCGTAATTTATCAGTGTTTGCAAAGAAAATTAGGTTTTATGGTGACCACAAAATATTCTGTCAATATTAACCTTACCAAAATGTTTTGTAGTGGTTACGAAATGTTTTTGTAGCCACTGGTATACTCCATTTCATAAAAGTTTGGATAAATCTGACAGCAACTTATGGGCAAAAATTTGTAATATTTTGTCATTTTGGCACTACACAAAGCAAACTTTGCAGTACAAATGCTGAAATGGACATTGCAGGTTCATTTTAGAGCTAAAAATGTTTTCCATTGTGCAATAGATCACAAATTATTGCCCATAAGTTGCTGTCAAATTTATCCAAACTTATATGAAACAGAGTATAAACTTTATTTATTACAGGAAAGATTTTTTGCGGTCACCACAAAACATTTAGCAAGGTTCGTAATGACAAAATATTTTGTGGTGGACAAGTTTTTTTTTTTTTTTTTTTTTTTTTTTTTTCCCAGTGTTGATTTGTAAAATTTTAAAAATCTAACCAAAATTTTTATTGCCGGAACGCATTTATTCTACCGTAGTTGAGTAATTCGTTCTAAAAATTCGAACGGCAGAACCAAACTCTGTTCGAACCGTAGCGCGTAGAAGAGTAATGGAACCGTAATATCAGGCGATTTACGGACTATCAAAACGAAATTTGACTTCGGTGACGTCCTCTAATTAAACAATTTGTAGCATCTTCAATTTCACCTGAGCTTTCATAACACCAGAAGTGAAACGCATTAGTTTACGTGTAAAAGAGAGGCGGGGCGGGGGAAATCAATTTGGCTCCGGAGTTTGCAGTATGAATTATTAAATCCCACCGCGCGCATAATTTTATTTTTTTTTATTCTCACTCCCACTCCTCTAGTGTAAAAACGAGCCACCCAGGATTGGAGGTCCGTTATATTAATTTTGAATCTCACTGCTTTCACAGGCAAAGGGGATAACCGCTCTCTATCTCTCTCTCACTCACTCATTCTCTCGGTCTTTCTCACTCTCCCTACAATTTTTCCCGCCCTTCTCCAACCCTCCATTTCACACCCCTTCCTCCGCGATTAAATGGGAAATGTAGTTCCCTCATGACAAATGAGGCTGAGAAATTTCCCAAGAGGAATTCAGACCCAACGTTACCTTTAACGTGGTACGCGCGCACACACACACACACACACACACACACGCACTGACGCACAACTACGTCTGGAGTCGAGTCATATTTTCCGCCTCTTTAACCGTTGTAAAATGGCAACCACCCTTCTCCACCAAACCATACTTCTTTTCTCCAAGCACAACCCGGTAAACCAATTTCCCGCTACTCTTACTGACGTATTTGTGTAGGTATCATGTTTCCTTTTGGTTATACTGTTGAGGGCAGTATCTGCACTAATGTATCACTGAGGTGATAAAACAAACAAGGGCGAGGAAGGCACGTTTTATCTTTTACCCCAGAGGATGTCGGGCTTCGTAAAAACCTTTCAGGTGTAATACACAAGAATACACACGCAGACTAAAAAAGAAAAGCGGTTCCCTTTCATCGTCCGATTCGTGCTACTATCCTCGCGTCTGTTCATATGAGGAAAATCGCAACAGGCTTGTGAAATACAGGCAACTGATGTTTCAGATTTTAATTAACGGGCTTCACTTTCACTATAATATTTTACTCTACAAGCACGAGTAAAGTTTATTCCAGAACCTCGTACTAATTCAAGTGTAACAACTGCCGAATCAACGAATTCGTTGCAGTGATCAGTTAGTGATTTTTTTTATGTTAAAGGAGCGGTCTACCGCTATTTTCATCACCATGATTTTATTTTTTATTTGTACCAGATATTTTTTTCTTACTTTAAACACAAAATGTGACTAAATTTGGCTCTAATGAAATTTTTTGTCTCTCATAGTTTTCGCGTAATGGCTTGTTAAAGTCAAAATTTGCATGCTACCGTTTTAAGGACTACACTAAAAGTAACGGACATACCAAATTGAAAAAAAAAATTCACAGTGGATAAAGACATCTCAAGCTACGTTGTCACGTTCATGAAAACAAAGACTAAAAATTGTTTGTATTTAAATAGAAATGCTGAAATTTAAAATACAAAAATGTGAAAAATTAAATATTTTTTAAAATATAAAAACATTTTATTTTATAATTGAATTTGTAGCCTGTTATATCGTTATCCACTGTGAATTTTTTCACTTTGGTGAGTTAGTTGGTTTTAGTGACGTCCTTAAAACGGAAACATGCAAATTTTGGCTTTAACGAGCCATTTCACAAAAACTATGCAAGATAAAACAATTTTATAAGAGAAAAATTTATTCACATTTTGTGTCTAAAACAAGGGGTAAAATTACTGTTACAAATATAAAAATAATAACATGGTGATGAAAATAGCGGTAGAACTCACCCTTAAAGCTCTTTTGGTGTGACCTGTTTTCTACCCCCTTTTTGATGGACACTGTCGATTCTTGTAACGTTCTGCATATGATGCAACTGCTCATGGTGCACTTTCATTTTAAATTTCTGTAAATTAGAATGTCTGTTCACGTGACCATCTTGGAAATATTAATGATCATGTAGACCACCTCGAACTCAAAACATTGAAATACCCTGGCAGTAAAGATTTTGAGTTAGGAACGTAAAAACTAACTCTGGTGTTCACATGTTTGACTTTTCAAATTACTGCGCTGGAAGCTAAATTTAAATGCTCTCTACTTTATGTTAAAAATGACTTTTTTTTATAATTGCTAAAGACGTTTGCATATGGACCACGGCTGTAGAAGAACAGGTCTGGACACTCGCCTGGAAACTTGAGCCCCTTGTTGTTTGGCTGCAGTTCACCAAGTTACCGATAATGCTATACATTTTTGGCGCTGCAATCCGGGCGGTCGAGCTCAAACACCGCCCACTTCCCTCCCACTAACATTAACAATTTATCAAAACGTATTTTTATCATTTTATGAAATACTTCTTTCGCTCATAATTAAAAATCATGGCTCCTGAAATTATTATTTACATTATAATGTTGACAATGGAAAAAAAGTGGTCGGAGTTTGGGTTCGACCGCCCTAACTGATGGGCCAATAAAACACAATATTCTCGGTAACTTGACGAACTACAGCCAAACAACAAGGAGGTCAAGCAAAATACATTGTTAGATAGGCGAGTGTCCAGACCTGTTCTTCTACGACCGTGATATGGACATACTCTTGTAAAATAACATGTTTAATATTTTCTGTCGTTAAAATTTATTGTAATTACTGACTCTCAATTTTCGAGTATTGACGTGTGGATATATCAAATGTATGTAGTTCTACTTCAAAGTGTGACTTACACAATAGATCATTGGAGCATCCACTGGAAGAATCTAAGCCAATTACAGACCCGCGATATTTATATTGAACACAATCCGCGAACGTATTCTCTTTATAACTACAATTGTATGTTCCACTTAACCTCTTCCGCCCTACGTCATTAATTTCTATAGGTCACGGTCTTAGAAATACAGGTCTGGACACAAGCCTATATACCAATGCTATTGAGTTGACCATTTTATGACTAAGCGCCATTAGTAATGAAGCGTTGTTTTAACAATGTATTATAGCTTCGTACTACCAGTGCTCCTAGTGGCTAGGACACGAACTTGCTTCTCGTAGTTCCATTTACACAATGTTAAAACAACACCAGAGTGCCAGTGGCGCCAATCAGTCATATTAGGGTCAATTTTTCAACTCCAAGTGTCCAAACCTGTTCCTCTATGGCCGTGCTACAGGTGTTGCGAATTGCCGAGTTTCTTATCTCTCCTGTGCAAATTCGTTCCTTTTGGCGGCCAATGTGTAGTCACGTTTTATGGTGAACAGACTTCTGCACCACTTAGTTTCAATGCCTTATGTGTAGAGACATGCAAAATTCGCGTTATCATTTGGTAGCAGACTAAACTGCACTTTCCTATACATAACACACCGTGATCTGCGATTCAATTGGCCACGATATTTTACGTGTTGTCATTTACGTGTGTTGCGTCTTTACAGAGGTTGGCCTCTACCGTGTAAGCATTCTCCGCGGCAAGTCACGACAATATCGGCCAGCGGGAGACATCGAACGAACCTATAGTCACTTGGAGTCTAGTCAGCTGTCGGAAAATAACGCGAATTTTGCATGTCTCTACTTATGTGAACACATGCAGATCTGCTTCATGGTCAGCACGGCCGTAGAAGAAAAGGTCTGGTCACTCGCCTGGAAACTTGACCCCCTTGTTGTTTGGCTGTAGTTCACTAAGTTACCGAGAATATTGTGTTTCATTGGCGCTTCAGTTACGGCGTACGGACTCAAACTCCACCCACTTCCTTTCAATTTATCAAAACGTATTTTTTATCAATTTACGAAATACTTCCTTCGCTCACAAATTTAATAAAAGGCTCCAGCAATCTTTATTTACTTTATAAATGTAACAATGGAAAAAAAATGGGCGGAGTTTGGGTTCGGCCGCCCTAACTGAAGTGCCAATAAAACACAATATTCTCGGTAACTTGACGAACTACAGCCAAACAACAAGGGGATCAAGCAAAATACATTGGTAGATAGGCGAGTGTCCAGACCTGTTCTTCTTCGACCGTGGTGGTCAGTGATTGGTTGTTTTAAGGGGGGACTCTCTGCGAAATTTTAGTTGTTTTAATAATTTGTATATTTGTACAAGACTTTGTTTGTTTTATAGGCGTATATTGTGACGTTTTTTACAGCAATGAAAATTTTCTAGCTTTCATCGTTTCGTATAATGGCATGTCAAGGCCAAAATAAGCATAAAACTGTTTTATACAAGAAACGAAAAACAACTGGCATACAGGAATGAAAAAAATTCCCACTAAAGGTCAGTATCGCGGCTACGTCTGGACATAAATAAAAACCCGCATTGAATATTTTTGTATTATTAAAAATTACTGAATTTGAAATAAGGAAATATCAACTAAAAATTGCAATGCAGTGTTTTTATATATGTTCAGTTGTAGCCCATGACACTGTTGTTCAGTGCGAATGATTTCGATTCTGTATAAAACCGTTTTATGCTAATTTTGGCTTTTACTTGCCACTATACAAAAACTATGAAAGCAATAAAATGTTCATTACTGTGAAAAATAGTCACAATATGTGTCTACAAAACATAAAATACTTCGTACAAATGGGGCCGCGGTGGCCGAGTGGTTAGGTCACTCGTCTCCCACCTAGGCGATCCGGGTTAGATCTTCGGCGGGGTTGGTCCCCGGATTTATGCATGTGGGAATCGTACCGGACGATGCCTTTGGTCGGCGGGTTTTCTCGGGGATCTTCCGTTTCCCCCCGCCAATTCATTCCGGCGCTGCTCCATACTCACATCATATCCCCCCTCACCAGCGCTGAAGACCTCGATGTTGAGCGCTGACCAAAATCTCTCACTCACTTCGTACAAATATAACAATTGTTAAAATAGTAAAATTCTTGCGTGAACTCCCTCCTTAACTCTCGCTTGTGTTGATCTTCTGCTGGCAAATAACAGACGTATAATGCCACAGTAAACATTATTCTAATGGGTGCAGTCAAATGAGGGATGTGTCTGAACAAAGACACGCTGCCAATAACCATGAAGCAAAGCTGCCGATGTGCAAATAAGGCAATGAAACGAAATGATGCAGAAATCTTTTCGCGACAAACTCGTTACTCTACCAATGTACTGTAAGATTGGTTTCAGGTTAGAAGAAATGTTAACGAATGACAAGAGACCTGCATTTTTTCTCGTTATTGTCTGACAGACTAGACTGCAATATACTGTTTCCTCCCTCGACGCCTTCTGTTAGCTAACAATGTCGTAGCTTGCAGCGAGGAACGCGTTTGGCTAACGGTTGAAATTCCCGTTGTAGAGTGACCAATCGTATGTAAAACAATAAAATACGTAAATGGCATCGCATAAGGGCCTGTGGCCAAAGATATTAACAGTTTTCTTCAATAATGTACGAGTCAAGGAGGTCTAGATATTGGACGCTGAACGTCGCCTTGTATGTAATGTACGTACTACATTTTACATTATTTTAGAGCTTATTAACAATTGTATGAATTGGTTTGAGTACATTGAAACCAAGTCTTGTTATTCACATGTGAACCTATACTATCAATTTAGCTTAAAAACCAAACGTCAAAATCAGTAAGTTGTGTTATCCTAATTTGCAGATATGGCTGTACATTCTCAACTTGTGAGCTCCTCGTATGGGGGTCATCCCAATAAAAAAAATATTGCGTGTGTTCGTTTTTAATGAAACTGCTACTGTCGCAAAGTTGATTTAAAATAAAAGCTGTACATATGAGTCGTCGTTTAAGGTATGTGAGTAACCTAAATGTGCCATTATTATCTCTCTTGTTAATTACATAGTAGGTGTGTGCTTAATTTAATATGCATTTGTTGTGGTTGTGAACTGTTTATTCACTACACTTTAATAACATAATATCGCTTATGACATCTGCGGCGAGATATACATGTTACAGTGGATGTGGCTCAGTACCTGTCTTACATATAATTACGCCACTATATTGACTGTGTGTTCAGCTCGCGCTTAGGTTGACTACACATTGCTGTAGAACCTTTGTGACGGTTATTTTTCAAATGCTTTGAAAACTATGATAATATTTATGAACATTAGTACAAATCACTCGAAAACCTATCACAGTTTTTTCCCCTACATTTCTATTCCAGTAGCAATGTTCTCTTCTGAATGCGGAAAATGAGGAAATGGTTTTGTCCGAAAGCGATATATTTGAAAATGTCTGAGCAGCGTCGAATATAATTTAACACTTAAAACCCAATGCCTTGCTCACGTCGAAGCGCTCAGTTACGCAGTACCCTTAAAGAAGTACAGACAGTGTTTTGTTTTTATAGGGCAGCGTTACCAGTTTATTCGCCGGCTAAATGACGTATGCATAATTAGTACAGTATAATATTTTCTGCTTTGAGGAGCAATCGCATGTGGCCTTTTAAACTTCCAAAGCAGCGATAAGCATTATATGTATTAATATATATATATATATATATATATATATATATATATATATATATATATATATATATATATATATATATATATATATATATATATATACACACA
>PNEQ01127341.1:0-27460 GCA_003012365.1 Medauroidea extradentata | reverse complement strand
AGACATGGAATTTCAGCAGTTACTTTTCAAATTTAAACTCTTTAACCTGAACGTATTTTCAAACTAATTACCTTTCGCTTGTAAACAAATTTATCATTAAACGTTACTAAATTCCTTGTAAACTAATTTTATCACGACATGTTATTAAATTCATAAAAGCATTCGCTTTTCAACAAGGCAAGATACAGACTGTTTAAAAACAGTTCTGAAAGCGAATGAAAGAATGGAAAGAAAATTATATATATATTTTTTATTGTTTCTCATGGCTGTAAACGGACGCTCTAGCGAAAAAGTGTTAACGGGACATGTTTTCTTAAGTTCCAAACACGCTGGGTTGAAAAAAAATGCAGTGTTGTATAGCCGACACTGCGGGCGGGAATTAAAGCTATTACGGGAAATGTCGTGGAATACCGTCGCGAGGCGGCCAGAGTTAAAACTTCTGAGTCTGAGTATTTGCCTCTATTCTCCCGAAATCATTTACTACTTCTTTTACAGTACTTCCCACTTCCAGTCCCCTCCGCCCCTCGCAGAGCGCTCTACGGGTGTTTTATATGCTCTGCCCCATATTTCCCTTTTATGCGGTCTCATTTTACAGATAAAACTGCAAGAGGGTTTACTCAGAAGGAAATAAAACGAATTTTCCGCCCCTTTTTCTCTCGCCCCGCTTTTCTTGGCACACTAAAACCGAAAAGAGGGACGTCTTTTAGTGTGCGACTTTCGGGGTAGGAGGGGGGTAAAGTTTTTCCCCCTTCTTTGGTTCTTCCCGAAAAGGGTGCATCAATTCTTAGCGACGAGAGAGGTTAAGGTCTTAAGAAACAGCCCGACATTAAGGGGTTCACGACCTTAACTACCGCCCGACACCAAATGAAATATGAGGTTAGGTCTAGTGGCTTGTTTATCCGTTACATTTCCCGCAGTCGTGGATAGTCCTCGCATAGTCCGGCTGCCAGCGGCGTAAAAACAAAGCTTTGCATCAAACACTTCCTCCACTCTGTCGCCATATGTTGGCAAAGCATTTCAGTTCTTTCCTTCTAACGGCAATGCCTACAACCTTGGAAGTAACCAAGTTTTAGTGATGTCACATTACCAATTTATTTTCATTCTCGATTCCAACGCAGATGCAGATACCATTCTTGATTCCAGATACTTCGATTATTTTTATCAGAGGGAAATGAGTAGTTTCCCTAATACGTGTTTTGAATATTTAATCTTTCTAAATTAAACATAAAATACAAACATTGAATCAGAATATTAATACTTACAGTACATTAACTTACACACAAGAACTAGGTAAAGATTTCTGCGTCGTCTAAAACTGCAAAAATTGTATATTTATATATCTCACATAAGACGTATGAATGAACTAGTAGTTTCTGCAAAAAAAAAAATATATATATATATATGTGTGTGTGTGTGTGTGTGTGTGTGTGTGTTCCCTCTGTCTGGGTCCAAACGGCTCCTCTTTTTATCTGCAATGACTATTTTCCTATTATGATTCTTGCGGTGCTGGACATTCACTCTGAAACAATGTTACATCGGAGTTATCAACAGTTTATTTGTCAACATTTCTCAGCCTGGGTAAGTCACGTTTATTGGCCAAGTATTTCAAGACATCTGTGTTGTGATGGGGGGTGGGGGGACAAGTGGTTCTTGAAAGTGTGTTCTACAGTTTTGCAATATGTACCAAAAGAAACACATGTAAATAATAATTGATGTACTATTTTTAACTAAAATGCTATCATTTACTATTTACGATCCATTCAGCAATAAGCAGCCATAAATGTAGATATGTATTTTGTAGTATGATTAATTCCAGGGAATGGTATAATCTCAATACTTGTGTGACGAAAATTGTAATTTCTGTCTGCGCAATAAGATTAAAACTCATGTAATAATAGTTAGATGATTATGGCTACGTGTCGGTTTAAAGCTAACATAGTCAGAATCAAGTAATATAGTTTTTACATTGTCTTTTGTTAAACTATGCATTTCAGAAATTACCTTTGTGGCAAAATTACTTAATGAAGGGGTGGTACGTAATTCTTGTTTGTAGCAGCTTCATCAAGTCACTTAAACAGCTGGACTCCACAATGGAAAGGGGTTGCATAATCCAACAAATCGCTTCTGTTGTGTAATGTTTTTTCATGTTGTTAACCAGGTTTAAATGATATTCGCCGCTATGGATTTACGTGTTATCTGTACGGGCCAGAAAATTTCGCGGATTCAATGTCACGCATGTTAGAATCCATTGTCCTATGCATATTCAAGCCCCGTCTATTCGTTCATTGTTTGTTGTTCCACCGAGTAGCGGCTTGTGAACAAATAGTCGGGACTCGAGTTTGCATAGGATAGTGCATTCTAACACGCAGTTCATTGAATCCGCGTAATTTTCCGACCGCTAATTATCTGGAATAAACGTGAATATTAAAGCTTCGTTCATAAAAACCCCATCACTTGTTATTTTTTTCTTTGGGCTTGCATGGCGTGGATTGTTAAGGACCCGAAGCTGATAGATGGTGTTAAAGGTCTTGAGTTCGAATTCTGGATCGGGCATGGATATTGTGTTGTCCTTTCAACTCAATTCACCCTTATCAGCTCTTACGGGTGTCCATGTGCAAGAAATGCATAATTTTATTTTTGTCTGACATAGTGTTAGTACTATAAGTTAGATGTTACTTCGACTACATGTTCCACTTGTGAAATTTTTTTAGTTTTCATAGCAGCACGTCAAAGTTAAATTTTGCAAGTTATGGGAACATACAAATAACAAAAACCATCTTCCTTACTCGAGTGAAATAATTTACACTGAAATTATATATAATGGGCAATATGATAAAATATTTAAAAACACACAAAATTCCTTTGCATTAAAAAAATCCGAAAATAATGCAAATTTTCTACATTTATGGACATTTGTTAAAAATACATGTTGTATGTTTTTAATATGCTAGAAAATGACCCATACTATCTCATTTCAGTGTAAATTATTTCGTTCGAGTAAGTCAGTTGATTTTTGTTATTTGTATCTTCCCGTAACTTGCAAAATTTTGACTTTGAGATGCTACTATGCGGGAAGACTATGAGAGCTAAAAATATTTTACAAGTAGAAAATGATTCAAAAGTAACTTCTATAAAACCAATACTATATCGTACGAATACAAAATTATGCAATTCTTCAACAGGAACACCTTTAAAACCACGTTGTTAAGGCCTCGCTCTTTAGTTTTGCAGTGGTTTTGAAAAAAAATTTAACGCAAATTAATACATACTCACGTGTGAGAGGCTCAAAAGCGACGTACATGTAAGGTCGATCTTGGAGCACGCATCAAATGCTGCGTCGCAGTAACGAGCCAAGTATTGAACTAGCGTGCAAGGTTTCCGCCGAACGGTTTTTACTATGAGACATTGAGTGGTGACCGTATAATTTTTTTAGGTGGAGAGGCTGCAACTAAGTTCAGTGCAGGTCGCAATCTGAGTTTCAAGTACATCCGGGTAGTATATTTTGAAGTACGGCAGTGTGAAAAGGCTGTTTTTAGCCATGTTGGAGAGCTTAGAAACAAGTGTTTTTAATAAGCGTGGCGTCTTAACAATGAGGTTCCGATCTTGTCTGAAGTTTGTTTTCTTTTCGTACGTTGGCTCACTGGGTGAGTGAGAGATTTTGGTCAGTGCTGTCTTTAGCGCTGGTGAGGAGTGACATGATGTGAGTATGGAGCAGCACAGGAATGAAAGGGCGGAGGAAACGGGAGATCCCCGAGAAAACCCGCCGACCAACGGCATCGTCCGGCACTATTCCCTCATGCGAAAATCCGGTGTCCGACCCCGCCGAGAATCGAACCCGGATCGTCATGGTGGGAGACGAATGGTCTAACCATTCGGCCACCGCGGCCCCTTGGCTCACTGGGCATACGCTGAATATTTTCGTAGAAAAAAACCTGTTTACAAACACACTGCAACGCTTTTGAAGCGTGAGGTAGGCAGTCGCCTTAAGCGCTGATGAGGGACGAAATAAGATTAGTATGGAGCAGCGCCGAAATGAAGGGGCGGGGCAAACGGAATATCCCCAAGCTGACCAACGGCATCGTCCGGCACGATTTCCAACGCGCAAATCCCGGGACCGACTCCGCCAGGAATCGAACCCAGATTACCTTGATGAGAGGCGAGTAAGTCTAGCCATTCTTCCAACCTCGGCTTCACTTTATGTTTATGTTGTATCCACAGAAAAAGACGAGTAAACCGTATGCCAAATGCTTAGCGAGGCTGGGTAGTAATAGCACGAATAACATTCTGGAAGACGTAGGTTAGTTCACGATCCTAGTACAGGCTCTTCACGATAAAATAAACACTACTAAATATTTTCTTTCAGCTACTCTGCATCCAACTTTAAAATTTCAATATGAAAACTTCCTTGTAGATAAAATTCAGTGTAAACGTTTCAGTACTCTCAAAACTTAACGTCTGTGTCCTTGTAGGCGATTGGGGATAAAGTGAACACTCAAAAAATCCCTGATACAGTTCTATTTTCAGCAGATTCGTATCTTTCCGCGAGTAACGGCTAACGCCGGGAAATGTCTCACCTCTCTGGACACGTCACTTGATGTTTGCGCGTCTAAGATAAAATTTTACAGTCAGTATGAATCGATATATTTTGATAAAAAAATTATTAATTATATAAAATACAAGTACGTCGATTTCGGTCGATTTTGTTTCAGTATTGTTGTATTTAAATATAACACTACACGGATCTATATTGAGTATAGTTTCGCTGCCAACCGTACAATCAGTAAAGTAACTATAGTTTATGTGGAATTACATGCAGTAACGGCTAGTGATATTTTTCAAGGATTAAATTTTTTGTGCTCACTTTATCCCGAACGACCTATAATAAAGTACGATTTACGGTTATTATAATTATTGAGGAGTCCTCAGTTTTAAACGAACAGCGTAGTCCTAACGTTGGTTGTCTACAATTCTAACGCAGTGGTCCGTATGTAGACGCTTCTCTCTTAATTTACTGAGCCCGAGGCGGTCCAGTGGTCAGACCACTAATATCCGAATGAGGTGATCCGAGTTCAATCACCGGTCAGGTCGGACCCTGGATTTTAGCATGCGGGAGTCGTGCCAGACGATTTCGCTGGTCGGTGGGTTTCCTCGGTCTCAAAGTTTAAATTTTTTTTGTTCGGTGGTTCAATTCTTTACATCTTCTATCCGTTAGCGTGCGTTTAATACAGGTTCCCTCGTAACCACATTGCGGATATTCTTTCAAAGACAGCTACGAATCAGCTTGCTGGTGTTTAAATGCCTACTTTTGTCCAAACAATCACGTAAGGGCCGTAACAGGAAGTTGAACGTTGATTTAAGAAATTATAGCTTTAAAGCAACAAACTGAGTTATATGTACAGAAGAATCTTCACATTATAATAATACAAAAATATTAAAGTTTATGTCTGATATTTTATTTATATTTGCACTCAAAATATTAAATAATTTTCAGCGAAAAAAAAAATGTATTAGACTGTAAAAATCGGGTAACTCATTATCTCTCTGACGTGTGTGTGTGTTCGCGCATGCGTGCATCGTAGCCTAAGATGTGAAACATAATCAAGACACCGGTGGCTTAGTTGTTGGACACCTAAAGACCGCGGTATACAGCGATATTCATCACAATTATTAAATTTTTATATTTGTACCAGATATTTTTTTTTTTTTGTTTTAGACACAAAATTTGACTAAATTTTTCTTTAAAAATTTTTTTTTATCTCATGTAGTTTTTGCGTAATGGCTCGTTAAAGCCAAAATTTGCATGTTTCCGTTTTAAGGACGTCACTAAAACCAACTCACTTACCCAACTGAAAAAATTCACCGTAAATAACGATGTTCTAGGCTACAAGTTCAGATATGTTAAACCACAAATAAAAAATTGTTTTGTATTTTGAAAAAAAAATTGAATTTTTTAAAATTGTAGTTTTAAATTTCAGCATTTTTATTTAAATACAAAAAGATTTTATTCTTTGTTTATATGTACGCGAAATTGTAGCCTGCGACGTCTTTATCCACTGTGAATTTTTTCAGTTTGGTAGTATGTTAGTTGGTTTTAGTGTAGTCCTTAAACCGTAACATGCAAATTTTGACTTTAATAAGCTATTACGCGAAAACTGTCATAAATAAAAAAAAATTATAAGAGCAAAATTTAGTCACACTTTGTATCTAAAATTAAATAAATATCTGGTACAAATAAAACTAAAATCATGTTGATGAAAATTGCTGTAGCCGCGCCCATAACATCTACAACTCAGTCTCAGCGATAATTCAATGGTGAATTCGGCTTGAAGACAGAACATCTGCAAAAACATGCTTTCATTAATGCTTGCATGGACGTAAATGTGTACAGAAAGAAATACAGGCATATTAATACATTATCTTTGCAACAACATATTACTGTCCATCTCACACAGAGACTGTCAACCAAGAGTTACACATCTAAACAACATGTGTCATTTGGAGATGGCAGCCAAATCTTGCATACATTTGGCGTTTGTTTGAATCCCCATTCCTTGGGGATAATTTTATAAAAAAACTGTTGGTAGATAAGTGATTCTCGTTGCTGGTAACGAGCCGCGAACTACCTCAGTGACTATTGTGAAGGATATATCCCGTTCAAATGATTGTATACAGGGCGACCAAAAAGTTTCTTTACCCCCAAGCTGTTTTTGTTCAATTTTTCGAAGTGTGTGAACTAAGTAACGACTGATAGCCTACGTCCAATTACAGTAGGTATTGAAGAACGTGTAATAGGTAACTGTTGAGGGCATGATCCCTCACCTCACCCCGCATGTGATAATTCGCTATGGGTGTTCATAAATAGTATGGTTTCATAAAACCGTTACAATTCCACTGACGAACAGCTTTCGCTCAAGTTACACCAGCAATGCCCATACGAAAAATGTCGCACAGAACCTGGTACCGTATTGCACGAGAATAACGGTACACATACCAGACCGATCCTTTGGAGAAACAATAGATCATATCGGAAGAGAACTCGTCTAATGGACTGTTGTTCGGTTTATTTATTTCAGTTTAGGGGTTCGTGTTGGTTGTTATAAGGGTTAACAGGACTTTGTTGCCTTCCCGTAGAGAATCTATGAGAACACAACAGAGACAGTGATTTAAAACTGTCAAGTTTGTCATTCCATGCCAAACACTCCTGCATTTATATACAATGTGACGACAACTTCAATACCTATTTGTCGCACAATTTCAACTTACATATAGGCCTTGTCCATTTCCAGTTATGTATCACTTCGCGGAGGCATAAATTTGTTGCTATGTTTTCTGGATCAACCCACGAATTAAACGTCAATATTTTCATCTTAATATCAAATTGCACACAGACGTTCTAAACTAAAGATAAAACCTTAAATTTTTTTTTATCTTAAAAGCCAAGCAACCCTTTTTCTATGCAACAACCTCATATTCAATTCGCAGTCGCGTACAGCACGAATGATACAATTGCTTTCATTAGTAAAAAATAAATAAATTTGCCAAAATATATTCTTTACAGCTACCAGACACAGGACTAGTGACATTAAAATAAAAAATGAATTTTCTATGAATCTACATGTGCTGCCGGGAGTGTAGTAAGAGAATGAAACAATAATACTATTCATTTATAAACTCCCGTGACTTAAATGAGCTGTATCGCAATTAGAACTACGCGCCGTCACAGGCGATTTATTCCTCGTGCACGTCCGCCTGACAAAAAAAGAAGCGCAGAAAGCATATTTGGGAAACACGCGGACGTAATCGTCATTAATCTTGTCATTAAAACAAGCATCGGGCCTGAGTGGAGGGGTTATAAAGCCTCGTAGCTGCCAAGTCATTTATAGCCGTGCCCAGGGGAGATCAGCGTAATGAGAAACGGAAAAGCAGAGACAGAGAGAAAGAGGGCTTCGCAGAAACGAAAAGTGGAACAAGAGAGGAGAAAGTTTTAAACAATTGCCGGTTTTTCCCTCCCTCCCCACAGAAGAGACGGGAGGAAAAAAAAAGTTTCAAATGTGACGTTTCCTCGCTTATATAGATACGCGCACATGAGCGAGAGAAAGGGGTAGTTTTTTTTGTCATGTTCCGGCTTCTGTTCCAGTTTTGTATAGCGGGCGGCGGTGGCTGGGCTCCGGCCGCAGAGTGAAGTCGTCGGCGAAAGGGTTGGGAAACTTGACTGACGGACTCGCGTGGTCACACACCGTAACGCCGCCGGAGAGAGAGAGAAAGGCGCCGTCGAGCGAAACACCCCCCCCCCCCCCCCATTTCCACCAACATCAACCTAGGTTCTACTAGATACACTCCTGGCAAACAATACAAAAATATCTGCCTTGTGGTTTATCTTTTAATACGAGCTGCGCAGCCCACTCACGTCCCTAGCCCCTTTTGACTCAACCACCCTTTTCCCCTTTTAACACACGTTCACATCTGCCCCCCTTCTCTTCTCCTTACCAGTAGCAGACTTGCGCCGCTCTGCGAAATTCCTTTGTTTGTTTCTCGTCGGGACGAAACTTCACCACCACACCCCTCCCCCTCCAACCAACCTTCACCGACCCACCCTTCCACAGGAAAGCTAAACTTCCCCGGATTGTAGCTTCCGCACGAAAGTTCTGCCGCGCGGTGGGCGGGGCGTCTGTTTGCATCGTTCCGAGTGCCGCCCCCGTCAAGGTTGAGACGCCGCGGTCGAAAAAGAGAGGACGGCGGATACCAGAGCTATCTTTCTCCAGTTCTGACGTACACACACATGTATACCCACCCGCCATCTTCCCCCTTTCCAACGAGCTCCACCGCTTCCCCTGAAACCACGCTGCTTTCCCCTTGCAGACGCCAAACCGCATTCATCTCCAGCACCACGAGTCTGCAATCTCTCTCATTCTCTCTTATCCCTCCCAAAGTGAGAACTGACACGCCAAGAAATCAGACTTGGTAGCAAACAGTACCAACTAGAAACTTACACGAAAACAATATACCGTCAACTGGGACAACTTCGCATCAGATGTGGGTGGGGGGCAGGGGGGAGATTTATACCTAGTTTCACTCAACATTTTAGTTTTAAAATTGTTAAGTGAAGACAATTGTAAATTGTGTCTTGATAAATTAAATACAACATATATGTTTTAGTACTTGGCTCAAAATATTAACTTATCCACCTATTTACGGTCGATCGCGTTCTAGTACCCACGAGTGTATTTAACTGTTATCAGTAGCAATCAATCGCGTTAAATACCAATCTTAATCACAACTGACATTAATCGAATTTAATTTTAGAAGAAGAGATTCCAACCTGAGTAACCTACAAACTGAAAATCAAAATAGCGATATTTATTTTGTAAACAACTTAAGTTCGCAGTAATGCAAGGACGTCGGTCGGAATTTATTTTTAGTGTAGTGGAGACACTGAGGATGCGTACAGAAATATATGGAGAAACGTCGGTTGCTGCAACCACGAAGATGCTGCTCCAGCCCAAAACGAAGGCCACGAAAGTCTACAAGCTTCCCTTTGCTGAAGTCCAGATTTGCTAAGAGAGTAAACAGAAAAGTATTTGCTTCTGGCAGTCCACGGTTGTGACACAACATCCAGGAATTGTTGAACACAAGCGACCGAAATCATCACATCCTCTCTTCCACCCCTTATTCTGATCCAATTCCACATTTCCCCTACCACCGATCGCACAGCATTCCTCGTTTCTGAATTAGAAAAATCATTTCGGACAACCCCGTGCATGTTGATGACACTACAGACTAAGCCGAGTTGTACAAATGCCTTCTCTCTCTCGCACTCTTGTCTCCCGCTCTCTCCCTCCCCACCACGCAAACACTCCTAGTACATTACAAAGCGGACATGCCGTACTCGCATTTCAATTTGCCAACGAAATACGCCAACATGAAAACCAGTCAGTTCTGTTTTTTTACCCTCCCGTCAAGAACTGCAGGTGACAAAAATTACCATCGAAAGTGTTAACTATTATAATCTACACATTTTTTTCTTTGTTAAGTAAATATACGAAAGTCAAAATTAGGCAACCTTAGGTAGCAATTATTTTTCAACTTCGTGACCCAATATTCTGCCATTGTGTTGTTTTCGTTTATCATATTTTGCACCAAAAGAAACAATTTGAATGATAATTATTTTTCAGAAACACATCGCTGTAGTGAAGTATTTACGCACATAGCTGCCAAGAAGCATTTACTAGCATTGCTATTCTGGTTATGTTGGTTTGTACGAATGTACAATTTTGTGTAGCTAAGTGTTCAGTTTTAATTTATCTCCTCGTAAATCTTTAAAACTTGTCTGATGGCAAAATATTTAATACTACTTTGTGCGTAAGTCCGGATGTGGTTTAACCTTTACGTGTTTCAATGACATTAGCGTTAAATAAATATATATATAAAACTATTTTATGACGTAGTAAAACACAAATATTACTTTTTTGAAACTCATTCACAGCAAACGCTAACTTACCGAAACAATACAGTCCATAGCACATACAATTTCAAAGAGGCGCATGCAGAAATGTATAATATCACTGCTGAATGTTTTTTTATGTCAATATTGTATATGTTTTGCCGTTTTAACAAACCATTTAAAAGTCCGCCACGGCCAAAACACGATTAGAGATGTGGTTGACGGAGATAGTGTATCTATTCGTAGGCAAAAAAAAATAATATTTAGGGTTATTAAATTGTACACGCTGTTTAGAAAAACAATTTACTCGTAAAGACCCGGTTGTCCTTCTATGAGAAAATACGGAGTAAAATATTTGCCAAAGTTAATGATATTGTTATTTTAGCCGACTTTACGTTTTAAATAAACCTTTATAGGAATAAAAAGAAAGCAATTTTGTCAATTTCTTACTTAGAAACTACATGCTACTGATAGCAATTTACTAAAGTATCACTACTTGAAAGGTTACGTCAAAAATTGCATCATGAAAGACCATTTATTATGCTCACTTAATATTTCTAATTGGCAGACATAGACTACTCTTAAAACTCAGTGTAAAACCAACGGGAGAACGTATGATCTTTGAAAGAACTGTGCAATGGGAGTTCATGACTACTGAATCTAGACAACGGGAGAACGTTGGTAGTCTGTGTAAAATTAATATGTAATTTCAGAAAGAATTTATTTCTATTTTGTATCAATTTTTCTGCAATAAATTATTATTATCATGCACTTAAAAACGTGTACTCTTTCGTTTTAATACACGCATTATTATACTACTACTTTTTACAACATAATTTCAATAAAACCATAAAATAGTTAAACGTTTGAAAATAAAACTGTAAAATTACAAGAAACAAATAAAATTTTACACACTGAGACATAAAAGTGAAAATAATAAAAGCAATCAAAACTATTTAGTTTTAGGGTGAATTCGAAATTTTTTTTTTCTTGCTATCTAATACACATATCAAAATTTTGCTCTACAGTTTTGACACTACAGTAATATGTCATCGTGTTACTGCACACTGTCTCAATTTTTTTCAATGATTTTGGTTAAAAAAAAAATTTTTTTGCCACGAGTCTGAAAAAACTAAGGAACAAGCCCTTAAACATAGTGGCGTGACAAGCAACCATTTAGTGCAGCAAAAACACAGAAAGTTAAAGTTTCTATTGGATTATATCCTTAAAGAAAGCGTCAGAGAATGTTGTAACTTATCTCTCATGAACAATCTTCGCGAGAAAATAACATAAAAGAAGCAAACAGGTGCTATTGCTTTCCAGATCCATTTGTCAAAGTCAAGAATAATTCCTTGGAGCATAATTTATACCGAAAACCTGAGCATCAAGCTTTCCTCTAAACTCGGAGGAGACGAGGACGGGAAGAAAGTTTATGCCGTTGCAACTTTGGTTTCAGCTCGAGAACTTCTTTCTGACAATGTTCCCGCAGAACGCGCCGGAGTCCTTAATGTATCACCTCTTAAAGGATATGCTTCATTAATCTTCTGTTTTCCGTACGCCTTCCCTTGCAACACAAGAGATTTGCGTGTGTAAAAAAATGTACATAATTTCTCTCGTCTCTAGCCATGATTTTAAACGTGCTATAAACACCAGCCTACTTTCAGCGTTATCGCTTAGGTACAAACTATACTTCGTGCTCAAAGTTTTTGTGATTACGAGATATAGCGGTTGTTTTACAGCTGGTTGTAACTGTCGAAGTTGCCGTAGAAATTAATCACATATCCAATTATTTATTTTAAATAAAAAGACCGTTCCGTGGAATTTCGGTGTATCTACTCATCTGTGAAATAGAGGTGCCAGTAAACTGTGATTTATTCAGCTTTTATACATTATGGTTTTTCAACTGAGAAACATCACCGTGGCTCCCCCCTTCTTTTTTTTTCACGTTCAACATGAAATATTCCTAGACATGTAGATATCCTTCGTTTATGCCAATAAATTTAATTCGATGGTAAGGTAAGTGGACTTTACGTCTCATCGACAGCGAGGACATTATAGACAGCGACACACAAATTGGTACACTGACAGGAACTAGAAGAGGAGTCGCCCATGGCCTCTGTTAAGGAACTATTCCAGTATTCGCCTGGAAAGATTTCGGGAAACCATGGAAAACCGAAATCAGGATGGCCGGAGACGCGGATCACTAGGAAATAAGATGAAATCTGAAAATTATAAAACCTAAAAGCAATTATATTTGCATTGAAAAGAATTGTCGAATGTAATGTGGTCAATAGTAACATTTACAAAGCTAACATTAATTTGTATTCATTAAATTATGAATTTTTCACATTGGAACGTTCGGCCAACAAATTGTAAACACGTACCTTCCATTACGTGAACAACTAAAGCTCATTTTCTAGTCCTCTGATCGGAACACAGAAACTTTATGTTATTTAATTTTTTCATCGGTGAAAAAAAAAAAAAAACAGATATGGCATGCTATTGCGAATGTAAACTGATAAAAAAGGTAACATCCATATAACTGAGACATTTGTCTAAGAAAGGAAGTTTATAGAATATTCAGGTACAATTATTTAAATTAAACGGTTTATTTTTTCAGTGTATGTATAACCCTTGATTGACCAAGTATGGATCTGATCGTAAGATATTGTGATGTGTCTGTGCGAAAAGGCCATTTGCAACCATGTTTAGTGGTTCAGGTATACTATTTGCAATATTCGTTTGTTCTGAACGTATTTACAATCCACTCTTAAACGTGTTTTCTTTATGTAGAACACGTATAAGAGTTTCGAAAACAAACATGAATTTCTAATCCGCTGCAATTTAGGTAGACCCCCAATATTCTATTTTTTTTTTTTTTTAGCGATATTGTTTTTTACGCATAAACGAGAGCAGACTGGCAGTTTCGTTTAAATTCATCTTATCCATGTTGGCGGACTTTTTTCAAGTCAGTAAATACTACAGTTTTATCGAATTGTGTAATTAACGAAATTCTGATTGACTTTTTAGTCGTAACTGTACAATTTCTTGCTTTGAAAAAAATTTCTATCATGGCAAAAACCATTTTAAACAAAACTGCCACACAGATTTTTTAGTTTTGCTCTCGTTAAATTAAAAAAATAATAATAATTTGCGTCAAAACATTGGAAACAAGAGAGCATAGCCTTAAGACAGCCGCCTACCTCACGCTTCTAATGCGTTGCAACTTGTTCGTCGAATTGTTTTTTCTACGAAAAAATTCTACGTGTGCCCATTATGCCAAACTACTAAAATAAAACATACTTCAGACAATCTCGGAACCTCATTGTTAAGACAATATGCTCATTAAAAACGCTGTTTCAAAGCCTTCCAGCAGGGCTAAAACCGGCCTTTTCAGACTGCCATAATTCATAATGTACTAACCGGTTGCACGTGAAACTCAGATTGTGATGTACACTAAACATATCTACAAACTTTCCACCAATAAAATTATATGGTCAACGCTTGATGTCCCATAGTAAAAACTGTTCAGCGGGAAGCTTGCTCGCTATTTCAGAGCTTGGCTCGTTGAGGCGGTGCAGCATTTGATGCGCGTTTCAAAGTTGCTCTTATGTCTCCGTCATTTCTGAGTCTCTAACGCGCAGATAAGGGGTGCCCTTAAGATTGTTTTTTAACTTCGATTTCCACAAGAACACATGTAATTTATATCAAACTGAAGTGTTGTGTTGTCTGATAAAGGCCTACGACACTGCTTGCGAATGCTGTCGATTTCTCAGAAAAACTTACAACAGTTACATAATATTACTAAGCACGAGAAAATTAGCAACATATCGTCTGTTATACTCGTTGTGTTGACGTATCTATAATAATTTCTGTCGCTGTGTTTTGTTGTCCTCGTTTTCTTTGTCCAACGTTTCCGCTGTAGTTATGCACGATGTTTGGTCTCTGTTTTGTTTTCCGTTATTTTTTCTGTTTCCATTCCGTAACTACTATATTATCATTTCGGAATTACTTGTATGTCTGATGATTACACCCAATTCTCGCTTCCTTGGTTTGTTAGGGGCCTAAACTGGCGCAGTGGCTAGAGAACTTGCCTCCGACAACGGCGATCCGGGTTCGATTCCCGGCGAGGTCGGTCGCCGGACTTTCACATGTGGGAATCATGCCGGACGATGCCGCTGGTCGACGGCTTTTCTCGGGGATCTCCCGTTTCCTTCGCCCCGTTCATTCCAACGCTTCACCATTCTCACGCCATGTCACCCCCTCACCAGCGCTACTCACTTGGTTTGTTTTGTTTCTTCGTTTCTTGTTGCTCATTTTCTTGTGTTTAGCCAACACACTTTGTTTTTATCATCCACCCACCGTTTCAAAAGTCATTCAAAGAAAACATATATTTCAGGTTATCCTTCAGCTCGGATTTTTTTAAAACTAATTTTTCATCCACTTCGCTAGCGGTACTGTATAAACATGCAAAATACGCGTTATTTTCTGACAGATGACTAGACTCCAAGTGATTATAGACTCGATCGACGTCTCCCGCTGGCCGATATTGTTGTGACTTGCCGCGGGGAATGCTTACACGGTAGAGGCACCAATCTCTGTAAAGACGTAACGCACGTAACTGACAGCACACAAAAGTTCGTGACCAATTGAATTGCAGATTATGCTCTGTTATGTATAGGAAAATGAAGTTTAGTCTGCTACCAAATGATGGCACGAATTTCGCATGTCTCTAGAATGTACTGGGGAACAGGGTGAGGAGAAGGAGGTAGGTGGGGAAGCACAGTAGCTATGTGACGCACCCAACCAGGACCAACTCGCTCGCGAGTCGAACGCATCTACCGCGCGGCACACACACACACACACACACACACACAGAGGAGGTTTGGGACTGAGTGACGTCACGCGCAGTGACAGGTCCTCCCGGGCACTATTAGCCGGCCCAGTGGCCACTGCGGCTGACACAAGCCAACCCCCTACCCCTCAACAATACATACTATCACGAGGACCAACCCCCTGTGCGCGGCCATGTCGGCGTAGCACACACACCGCACCACCGGGACGCTGGCCCAGCTGCTCGATAACCACACTCGACAGCCGGGGACATGGACGCCCTATGGGAGGGGTTGAAAAACTGTACGTCGTCGTGTAGTTCATATTCCGTCAGCGAGTACATGAGTGACGATCACACATTCCCACCGCGCGCAAAACTTCTTCGTATCCCCTTGTGAGCACTCGACTCCCGGCCGGGTCGGTCCCCGGATTTTCGCATGTGAGAATCGTGCCGGACGATGCCGCTCGTCGGCGGGTTTTCTAGGGGATCTCCTGTTTCCCCCCCGTCCCTTCATTCTGGTGCTGCTCCATACATCATGGTTATAGATGTTGGTTTATCGCTGGAAAACTTGACTCTTTGCTGGGTTTCAACGCACGCTCAGTTTACCAGAAGATTACTGGCTTTCGCTTGTACGTGGAGCTGTTACCCTATTTGACTGAGCCAATAAGAATCCCGCTATTGTAGTATTTATTGCCTGTTATTGGTCTGCAGACAACTACGTTGTGTCAGACGTATATCGCCCAATCATACATGTCACAAGAAACTACAGTATTTTAGAGGGTATGTTGATACAAAACATTTTCGCGATATACCATCATCTCTAATCACGGCACACCTCACCAGCGCTTAAAGACCTACATTTAGGGCCTGCAAAATTTGCGTTATTACTTGTTAACAGACTAGGCTTAGCAGTCATACACTATTACAGTATGAGATGACTCTGGCCGTAGTCTCTATGTGATGTCAGCTACGTGTGTGGGCGCTTCACAGCAAGTTGGTCACTCAAACCTGCAACTATTTATTACTGGACAGATGCATTTTACCCGGCAGACCACGGCATACCTTGCCTATGGGTAGAGGTACGTCAATTTTGCAAATACATTCCAGGTCAGGTTGAACGCCAAAAATGTATACTTCATAATCACGTGTGTGATTAGCTGGCGGATGTCACGAAACGCATTTGACTATTGCAAGCCAGTAGTAAATAAGGAAATGATTCATAGAGCTTGTAATGTTGTAAGCCAATGAATAATCGACTGTGTCCAGAGCGTGTACAGGACTGAGCAATCGAGGCTACTGCCAGATGAATCCGCGAAATTGACGTACCTCTACCTATGGGAGAAGTTGGACGAGTATATAACCATTTGGAGTCTAGCCTCGTGACAAGAAATAACGCGAATTTTTCCTGTATATACCTATATCACAGACTAAACAGTAATACAGACATGAAATGACGTAGCGGCTCGTTTGATACGGGCGAACTTTGCCGCCTATTGGCTGCCCGAAGCTGTTGATACCAGCCCCGTGTATATGCGTGTTACTGCAGATTTCTTATTGGCCTGGCTGCCGGCTAGTAGGGGAGCCACCTTACGCTGATTGGCGGTAGGTGTCTCCGCCATCTTGTTGGCCAGGGAAGCCATGTTGCTGGCGTGTGTGACTCAGTTCGCCGTCCTACCAGCTGTTTCACTTCTGTATCCCTAAATATTCTGTGCCTATACGTTGAGTGCTGACCAAAATCTCTTCACTTTACTTCATATAATATACAGGGTGTAAACTGAACTCGTACAAAACTCAGTCTCTCTAAAAATATTACGGTTGAATGAAAACCCCATACACACCTGCTCGAAAATCTGGCATAAGCTCGTCCTAGGAGTCCAGCAATGTCATTAACTAACAATTACGTTGCCTAGTTCCATACAGCAGTATTTCATTGTGTTTTCTGTGGTCTGAAAACAATTGATTCCTTTGTCATTTGGAAGGCGTTTTGCGTTTGTTTAATTACGTCGCGATGTAAGTTACGGCCCTACGTGTCATGGGGGAGTGTTGGACTTGTTTCCTACCTGATTGCTGTGCAGAGGCCTGCTATTGCGACGTATGCTGATGGAAGGCGGCGTGGTCAACTGTTCCCCGGCATAACGACGAGGGTGGGTTTTGCCTCGTTCAAGCGCTCGTAGAAATTACATTACATTGCATTACGAGGCCTTAGTACCGAAGCCTGTACAGCCAATAGGTGATAATGATTCAAAAATCCTCACGAGTACAAATCACAAAAGCTCTATAAACAACAAAAAATCTAAACATCAACATAACATCAAATTGCAACAGCACAATTAAGACTCGCGTAGAAATAGCAAACTCCAGAACCATCCAGAATGATCACAAACACGGAACGTGAGCCGAATTCCCGACACAGGATCCAAAAAACCGAACCGCCCACGGCGGTGGCTACTGAAGAACTCTTTTCAAGTGCTCTTAGAAGACAGCCTGGCTCGTCGGAATCAAGCCTAGTTCCAGCTTGGGTCTGTTTTGATTAGTTACTGGCGTCACGTGGACGAGTGCACCCGAACATTGCCGAAGTTCAGCCAAGTTTTGATTTCCCGCTACAATTTCATTGGAGATTTTCTTCTGGCGTCAGCTGCACCTGTTGACGCTTCGCAGGCATGCCAACCCTGTTGGTAGTTCATCTGATTGCCGCGACATTTCTCCAGTGCCACCGTGTGCTCCCCTAGCTGCGAGATGACTGTTCTGGAAGATATTGATGTTCCTTCATTTACATTTGCTAATTGGACAGGGGGAGGGGGAGTGGAAATACTAGTATAAATACGGGCTTACGACAGACCATGGTCAGAGATGGCGTAAGTAGGTAGGATGCATAACTTAGTTAAATATTTGTATTATACTTATTCTGAGGTAAAAATTTTATGGTCTCTCTTTCTGTAAAAGGATCCGGGCATCTTAGTTGTAGCCATATTGTTTGTCGTGGATATGCTTGGTGTGCTTAGAACGTGTAGTGTTTGTTAAAGCCATTTTAATTAAATATGTTTTTACACATTTTTGCTTAGTAGGAAGGTTAAGCTGTATTTTGCATAATTATATATTTGCAGCATTTTCTTGTTCTGTGAAATCAATATTTACTTGTTATTTAACAAGGAAAAGAAAATTGCGTTTTAGCTTGTTATTGTATTCAAATAGCCCTGTGGGTCTGATATGTGTACTTCGAGCATTGGTATGATATTGAAGTCATATGCATATTTTATATTTATTGACGTATGCCATTTTTCCCTATGGTAAATATGTTTGTGTGTGTGTTTTTTCTAGTAATTTTTTTCAGATATTTAAGTAATATCAATATATTTTATATTATAATTATTGCAAGAAATTTAAATCTGTATCTGTTGTTAACTTGTATGATGGAAATTGGGCATACTTAATATAAAAAAATATTGATCATTGATGATCGCCCACATAAATAAATTTAAAACCCTAAATCACGATATTGACTTAAAATTTCCCTTCTCTTAGCGAATATGCTCCTTCTTTACTTATTCTTGTATTCCCGTAGGTTAACCGCCAGCAGGGTTACAATACCAAGAGCCAATTTTTTTAGTTATTGGTAAAACACCCTATTAGAATTTCAGATTTGACACAGTTTTACGTAGGTAAAGTATTTGTCCTACAAACTTAGTATTATTAAGACAAAATTGATAAGATTAAAGGTCTTTATATAAGACTGTTTATTAAAGCAGAAAAATATTTTCCCCCGTAACTTACAATTCGCGCTTAGTCTGTTTATGCATACCGTCGTCAATTTACGTGTTAACAGGAGCAGTCCGTTGGTTCGTGCGAAATCGGAAACTTAGATACTCACGTAGGCACTTTTCTTGTCAGCTGGTAAATGTTATTTCAGAAATAAAATCTAATGTTTAATTTTTGTGAGAAGTTGTTTACTTCATGAATGAACGAGTGAAGATAGGACGACGTTATCAGCATGAAATACCGAGGAAATAAATTGAAGACCTCGGGAGAAAATAATGATAACCATCATTCCTATAGTTTTCAGCTTAGGTGTAATAAAGTATGTCAAATCTGGACAAAATTGTTACATAAATTTATCGTTTATTATTTGGTTTAAAGTAAACTACCTACGTATTTTGTAAATAGGTGATCATTATTAATTTACTGATAATTTTTTTTTACCTTGGCTGTCTTACAATGTGTGTTATACTTCTTTACTCACGAAAACTTCAATTTTTTGGTTGGCAAAATCTACAAAACTATATACGGCTTAGTACCACAGAAAAAAAAATAGGAAACCGATGCCTAAACATTGTAACAATTATTCAATATGGATATTAGTTTGCGTTTAAAAAAATATTATCTATCACTTTAAACCCTCCAGGAATTTGGGGGGGGGGGGCAACAACGCCGGGCAGAACTGGAACAGCAGAAGGTCGTAAAGTGTCAACTACACCCCCGCGGGCGGCGCGTACACGCAGGGTGAACACGACAAACGCGAGCTCGTCGGCCGTCAGTTCTCGCACTCGTGGCAGGGTGCGATTATAGCAATGTGGGTGGGGGTTTAACCCCCCTCCCCCGACCCGCGAGGGAATTGTAATTGTGCCAGAAAGGACGTGATACAAGCGCACTTGGCCGCACTCCAGGCTCAAACGAGGCGGACGCTCGTCTACAAGGAAAACAGCCGCTGATTCACTGCCGCGCGCCGCGAGAAGGCACCGTCCCTGGGAGAGAGAGAAAGGGGTGGTGGGAAAAATTTATAACTTCTGCAAGGTCAACATCCCTCGTGGAATCTGTGCGGCGCCTACTACTCTGCGCGAGCAGTTCTACCGGGGTGCGTGTTTACCGACAACCGAGTCGGAGATCCCAGAAGTCGTGCTCCAATCAGAAATACAGCATGTCCACCAACAACCGCATAATAAGCACGCCACGCGAATACTGGGCTAAATTCGTGACGGAAATGTTAGCGATAAAACGTTGTACGACAACAAGGTGGCGACACTGGATGGAGATAGTCCTATCTTGCGCTCCACGTACATGTATTATCTTATGTATACAGTCCACGATTTTTCGCGAAAAGAATTCTGCAATAGTTTATTTCAATATCTTACGTGCACATATGAAGCTTTGCTGCATGGTTATTGACATAATGTGTAATTGCTAGAGCCACGATTTTATGGTGAAAAGATTTTTGCAACATTTGGTTTCGATGTGTCATGTGTACGTCTACAGGTCTGCTACATCGCCCGTAATTGGATAATTTTACTCTCATTTGCCTTGGCTAATTACAGACGTAAGGAGTCACAATAATCTTATTCTGATTGGTGCAGTCAAATGAGAAACGTGTCTGAACAAAGACACGCTGCCAATAACCTTGAATCAAAGCTGCCGATGTGGACGTGAGTCACTGAAACAAAGTGAGGTAAAAATCTTTTCGCGACAAAATCGTGGCCCTAGTAATTGCACAGACGTGGCTCATTTGAATGTGCCATCATGAACAAGGTTACTGCGACACCACACGTCTGTGATTTGCGGGTAAAACCCTAGACGCTGAGAGTTATAAACAACCAATCACTGATCATGAAGCAGGGCTGCATATGTACACATAAGGCACTGAAACAAACTGTTGCGGAATTCTTTTCGCGAAAAAACCGTGGGCTTTACTCATGTATGCCACGTCAAGTAAACGTAGACTCATGTTTGGACAACTCGGGATCTTATCGTGCACCTATAACTGGAGACATGCAAAATTCGCATTATTTCTTACCACCAGGCTAGACACCAAATGGTTATATACTCGTCCAACTTCTCCCATAGCTGTGGTCTGCCGGGTAAAATGCATCTGTCCAGTAATTAAAAGTAGCAGGTTTGAGTGACCAACCCGCTATAAAGTTGATCACACGTGTAGCTGGCTGGCATCACAAACAGGCTACGGCCAGTGTAATTTCATATTGTAATCACACACACACACACATTATATATATATATGCCTGGAAAATTCGCGTTTTCTTTCAGGCACAAGCTGTAAGTTCATGTCACTTCCACAATTGGCCGTTGACTTATTTGACACCACCTTGAAGTCGATGAGCCAATAATAACAATGTAACTGAATACGGGCCCATTTCACTGTGTCAGCGAGCAGCTATTGCACAGCCGACATCTGCTTGAGAACACATATATTCTTGGAGGTTTGCCTACAGGTCAGTGAACCGGAGAATTTTTCAGGTCTATGCAAGATGTTGCAAAATTCCATGTCAATATTCTAGGGAAACAATCGTCACGTGTAGAGGAACAAAAAGTGTTGTGTGAACATAGGTCCAAAAACGCACCGTTTCTGCGCTACAGTTGGCAATATATGACGTATGAACGTATGATTGATAGCGCGCTGGTACGATCATGTTGCTGTGTCACAGTTGTTCCTACTGTCTGTGTGTTAGTGGCGTAGTGTATGGCATAATAACAAAGTATGTACTGCTGTAATGATGCCCCACAGCAACATGATCCTACCCACGCGCTATCAACCATCAGTCATGTATTGCCAACTGTAGCGCAGAAACTGAGCGTTTTTGGACCTATGTTCATGTAACACTTTTTGTTCCTCTACACGTGAGGATTGTTTCCCTAGAATACTGACATGGAATTTTGCAACAACCTGTATATATATATAGGACTGTTAAGTATAGTCAGTTCTAAATAATAACGTGAATTTTGCAGGTCTCTACCTGTAACTTCAAATGCAGGTCAGAACTGTAGTAGTAACATAAGTACGATGTATGTGGAGCGCAAGAGGGGACTAACTGCAGAGCTACGCTGTTATTTTGTGCATGTAAATGTAATCTTTAGGGACCCTTCTTTTCCGCGAAAAGAATTTTACCCCACTTTGTTTCACTGCCTTACGTACACACCTGCAGTACTACTTCACGGTTATTGGTAGATACACGCAAAATTCGCGCTATCATTTGGTAGCAGACTCAATTTCACTTGCCTATACATAACAGAGCATAATATGCGATTCAATTGGTCACGAACTTTTGTGTGTTGTCATTTACGTGCATTACGTCTTTACAGAGATTGGTCTCTCTACCGTGTAAGCATTCCCCGCGGCAAGTCACGACAATATCGACCAGCGGGAGACGTCGATCGAGCCTATAATCACTTGGAGTCTAGTCATCTGTCAGAAAATAATGCACATTTTGCACGTCTCTAGTTATTGGCAGCGTGTCAATGTGAAGAGCCGTATGTCATTTGACTGGGCCAAATACAATAACGTTCCTGCTACAGCAAACGTCTGTGATTTGCCGGTAGAATCCCAAGGCTCGTTGCAGTTCAAACATCCAATCGCTGACCACGAAGCAGAACTGCAGATGTGCACGTAAGGCACGGAAACAAAGTGAGGCAAAGTTCTTTTCGCGTAAAACAAGGGTCCCTAGTAATCGTACAACATTTTGCCACTAACATTTTCGTCTGTAATTTAGCCGAGGATTCGCAAGGTGTGCTTGCTATGCGTTTGTTTCTGGACAACCTATATATTACTTTCAATAGTAACTTAGTAATTTAGTTGTTAGTTTGTCTCTGTAATTATTGACAAATTAGTAGGCAAAGGGAAAATTCACGATCTCAATAACCTACATGTTAGAATTCACTCCATGTGTGTACTCAAACCCTGGCTATTTACCCATTAGCTGCCAATACTACTTGCTGGGACAACAGACAAATGAACGATGATATATAGTATAGTCTACGGGACTTGTATACATAGAACACTCGATTCTAAAGTTCAGGTCAGAGAAATAGCGAGTTGTTCCTTTCCCTGCAAATTAGTAACTAATATATAAATAATTAACACACTAGTGGTTAGATAATTATTACTAGCAGGCCTCCGTAGCGTGGTCGGCAGCATGCCAGTACACGGAGCGAGATGTCCTGGGTTCGAATCCCAGCACGGGCATAGATGTATGTGTATTTTTTTTTTTTTTTAGGTTTAAACTGTTTGCAAGCCGTCCCTTACTCAAGCCTGAAGTCATAAAACCAAGGGACGTAAATAAACCTCTAAACACAAACAATATTAATTACGCAGTGTTATCCAACAAATAATCTCTCCTCGCATCAACAGACAACTTAGCTCGAGTGTAGTGAGAGCACATAAGATAAGTTTGTGATTCTGTTAACTTAAACTTCGGCACAATTAAATGAAAATTATGTATTAGTAAAATAGGGTTATCGGAGTCTGCTAGAAATCATAATTATTTTGTTAGTTATAAATTAAAACGTGAGTTGGTTCTCTGTTGCACTGTTCAACTGATTTTATAGGAAAGCGGCCAGTATTTCGAATACAACAAGCTTCGTTACACACTGAAAACTTAAATGGTGAACAGCCAAACATGTCGTCATTTTTGTTTACAAAATCGTGTCACGTGGTCCTTTCATTTATTGAAAGTCCGTATTGGAACTCGGGGGAATTCAACTCGAAAAAATTGTGTAACGCTTCACGGATAGTAGCTGTGTGCTAACTGAATATTTTTTTATTCAAAATCCCATACTAGTACAGGCGGCTCGTAAAATAAAAATTCAACGCTGGTTATAATTGAACTACTACGAACACGTGTTCCCTATACAATAAGCAGTGATTTTAGATGAGAAGGCAGCCCGAAATTTCGTGTGGGCTCCCATATGACTATATTTTGCAAGATGGCGGCTGCATAGATAAAAAAAAATATTCATGATACTTGCTGTACGATTTTCATTTTATTTCCTTTAATAGCTCTTATCTACAAATATAACTTTTTCCTACGTGTTTATTTGGAAGTTTAACAATTTACTTTTAAACCCAAGTATAAAAATTTAGAATTTTATACAAAGTTATAATGATCTTCTTAATTTAGTGGTTTTAAGTGATTAAATCAAATTGAATTACTAAACGAAATATCAGTCAATTAGAATCGTTAGTTGTATGACAATTAATGCCTAAAACACATTAAAGTAAATATTTTTGACTAGCTCATACAGAAATAAGTACCAGGATATAATAAATTGTATTAAGTAATTAAGATTTAAATCTTCGTATTGTATCTAAAACTTAAAATGCTACTTAAAAAACAACTAAATATCTAAATGGTACTACTACGCAACAACAACTAAACTCTCAAGACTTAAGAAATTTTATGGCATTTACTTACATTTCCTCTAGTTAAGTTTCCGTCTCAGTCACTTCTTCGATATGAGCCCTGAAAATTAACAAATACAATAATACCAACATTATTTGAAGAATGAGTTTCAGAAACAAGTATACTGAAAGAAAAGTGTTGTAGGAGTTACTATACATCTGTTAAAATAGGGACAACATTCCAACTTGGTTGTCGGTACTATCTGGGTTGTTGCTGTAAGAATCTGTTCTGTAGCTGTAACAATATGTTCTGTAGAAGTAACAATGTGTTCTGTTAAATAAAGATGCTCTTTTCTCGTTCTACATGACATATTGTTACATGTACAGGACAAAATGTTGTAGGGACAATCCAGATTGTACTGATAACCAAACTAGTCTGTTGTCCCTATTTTAACAGAAGTATGGCAACTAGAACCGTACTTTTCTTTCAGTGTAGCATTATGTAAATATATATTTAAAATTTTTTAACAATTCCTTTCACTAATGTATGTTTCCTGACTAAATGTGCCAAGGAATGTGCAAGGCATACCAACAGACATTCGTGAACATCTCGAAGCACACAATGCCATCATACCGGTTAACAGGCGTGTTAAGAATGTATGTAGGCCTATGGTAAAATTGTTTCTTGTAGATGAATGGTAACGTTTCGATACAATTTTTTAGTAAACAGTCGTGTGTATACTGGTATTACCAGACTTTTACATTAACAATTCTTAACATTTACTCTCTGTACAAGCTTAAACATGGCAAGATCGTGCCGGACGATGCCGCTGGTCGGCGGGTTTTCTCGGAGATCTCCCGTTTCCCCCGCCCTCTCATTCCGGCGCTGCTCCATACTCACCTCATGTCATCCCTCACCAGCGCTTAACATAAAGGTCTTTAGCACTGGGGAAGTGTGATACGTATAGAGCGGCACCGGAATGAAGGTGTGGGGGAAACGGAAAATCCCCGAGAAAACCCGCCGACCAGCGGCATCGTCAGTCACGAGTCCCACGAACTAAAATGTATGGCAAGGGTCCCATTCTATGTTATGCACACATGCAGGGGAGATCGTAATATGAAACTGGTCCACTAGCACACATATACAATGTTTACATATGTTAAAGCTATTTATCTTCAGATAAATATTCTGATGATGCCGATAATGGTCACAATAATTAAAAGGCCTGATAATAATTTTTACCACAAAAATACGTAGTACAGATTTTGTTAATTTTACCACACAGTTTTTGAAAATATTCCCTAACCTTGTGAGGTAAACATTATTTCCTTTACTTTCCGTCAAAATTTGCAGTTCACAATAGCCAAAATCTGGTACAGGACTCAGGCTATATCACTAATTAACAAGAAGTTACCAGTATAACTTTCCTAAAAGTTAAAACTGTTTACGTTATTATATGCGCACAAAGTTTGGTGAAATTATAAATAAATATTTTCCAAGATACGTCATACTATGCTAAAATATAGAAGGTCCACCATTTTAAAGTCATAAACACAGAATAAATTAAATACACAGTATTTAAGTCAGCTTTGTATGTATCATTATAGACATTTTCAAAATTTGCGCACAGTATGAAAAAATACACAAAAATAAAGTCAACTTTGTAAGTAGTTATTGTGTACCAAGTTTGATAAAATTCTAAATTACTGTTTCTTAGATATCTAGCTTGATCGAAAAATTTTAAAATGGCCGACATCTTGTAAATATGCACGTTGCGTAAACTAAACATAAAAATGTTAAGTCAGATCCACTGGTTCTGAAGTTTTTAGGAACTCACACACCAACACACACAGACAGAAAGGTGATCTCATAAGCCTACTTTTTCCTTTGTAAAGTAGACTAACAAACAAAATTAACTACAGTAATTGCGCGCGTTTCTGTGTTATGGTGTGCATGATATAAATTTCTTGGTAAGCTAGAGGCTTTTCGGGATAAGCACAGTAATGTACCATTTGTTCTTTAAACGAACCATAATAGCATGATTATTTTTTATCATAGATTAAGTGTGTATGGTAAATATGATACAGGGTATATTCGTGTTGAACCACGTAATAAACTCAGGGTAACTAGACAGATTAACATAATATCACAAATAACATTTAAAATATATCGGGAGTATAACGACTTATGTTTTGTTTGTCTTGATTCCTTAGAAGTAGCCAGAAGGATAAGGTACGGAGCTTGTTGTGTAAATGTCTGTCGTTAATTTTTTTTATTATTCTTTAACATTGCTTAAAAAGATTATTTTCCATTAATGTACAGGAATAATGCATTTCATAAATCTGTGGGGCACTAGCAGACTGGTTTATGTAATGCAGTAACGCCTCTACACGCAAGCAACTCAATGAACGTGCTATGCCTTACTATTATTATTTTTTTCCTATGTTACTTAAGTGGTGGTCACAGCATTACATTTGTGGGAAGCATTGTTTAAAATCCCAAGCTTTGTGTGTTTCCATCCAGTTGGTATATTCCCATGTATGACAGTCTTGAGTAAAATTTTTTTGACAATATGCGAAGTCCAAAAATATTTTTTCTCATAAGATGTTGGACTTTGAAGCCTGCGGTGTCATAGTAAGAATAGAGTGTTATGTGCGTACACATACAAAGGAAATGTGCGTTAACAGCGCTCTGCACCAAAAAATTCCTAAGGTTATAAGTCCAACTTTTACACATTTCATTAATAATAATTTCCCACAAATAGTTTTTCTCGGTTACATAGTATCAATTTGTCTGTCTCCGCCATTTACCAAAAGTAAAACTATTCCAACTATATGAATTAAATTTATTAAGCTGTAGAATGACCTCTTTATTATCTATATATATAAAAATGAAAGGTGACTGATTGACTGACTGACTGACTGACTGACTGACTGACATATCAAACTGCAGCCCAAACCACTGGACCTAGAATCGTGAAATTTTTTGTGGGGGTTCCCTTCAGGTCGTAGGCGAGCACTAAGAAGGGATTTTTCGAAATTCGACCTCTAAGGGGGTGAAAAGGGG
>PNEQ01127340.1:0-11519 GCA_003012365.1 Medauroidea extradentata | reverse complement strand
ATATTTTATCCAGAGTTACTGTTTACATTACGTAATTTCACGCGGGCAACGCCGCAGCCGGCCGGCTAGTTTACTTATAAAGAAGACATGTTGCTTTGATAAGCAAATTAAACTAAATGTAAGCTTGGATTAGCGAAACTCGTTCTTACATAATTATAGTAGTATAGAGAAATACGATATTTAGTTATGCTGTCAATAATTTGCAGTTCCTAAAACAGTATATACGTTTTTAAAATCCACAAACACGAAACGTGCGCGACAGTGGTGAGGGAAAATACTACTTGCGTAGTACGGGCAGGCTGCACGTGAATACCAGCAGCTCTGCTATCAGCCGGGCAAGCTCCCCGCGCGGTATCTGGCAACACTGCAAGGGCAGCGCGTGTGATTGCCCGAGGGGAAGAGGGGAGGGTTGCCAAGCACTCGCGTGGTTGAGGAACAGGCTGAGGAGCAGAGTAACGTGACCCTTCCCCTCCGAAGCTATCTCGCGACTGAGCCTTGCCTGGAGCGACCGTCAGCTTATATACAAGTTAGTGGCTTAGGAAGGAGTCACTCAGAAGCCTCGTCTACCATATTATACCGTCAGATTATCGAATTTAAACTGTGACTGTTTTTCACTGGTAGACCGGCACCTTAATTTCTATTTTCTGCCTGTTTTATATCTGTAATCTGCATGTAAACATAAACATTACCATGTGGTTTAATTTACATAGTCTTGTACAATGTTTACAGCTACATTACACTGGCCTGATAATGTACTCTTAGTTATAAATACCTGTGACTTAACGTCTTTTAATACTGGTTTCTGTGCATTGACTCTAATTAATATGACCCGCACTATTGCAGTTACGAATCTCGTAATTATGTACACATTAAAATCCGACTTGTAACTCAAAATTGTCACGTAAAAAAAAATAACACGACATAATAACACACACAATTTAATAATTCAAATTCTGTTTAGTTATACTGCCGTGAACGATAATGCACGTAACAAAACCACCAACGTATTTTCTTAGTGTGTGAAACAAAAAATATTACTGTTCCTAAATCAAGATCAGTACTCATGGTGGTGATCGTAACACTACGCAACTTGCAGATTCCCAATGATAAAACAGTAATTTCTAATACTTTTGAATGTTTTTTATCAGAAACCTGTATTTATTGCACAACGGACAAACACGTTTCCAAGTTAAGCGGCAAAAACCTAACTCTGATGCCACCAGTCGGTGGAATTTTTAACTATCTCAGCCGCGTGGAACGCTAGATGCAATTCGCTAACGACTGTTGAATTTGAACGACACGGATGCACGGCAACCACAGTTATCCGAGTGGCAGGGCAACACACAACCCAGTTTGAGTTAACAAGTGCCAGAATGAGAAAAACTGGATTCTGGGGTTCAAAGGCAGGCAGAAAGAACGGCTGAGAGGCCATGGTTTAGAAAACTGAGGCTTTAGAGTAGTGGACAAATTTATAGAAAGTTTCAAAGGACAGGACAGTAAGAACTAAGAGGGCAGAGGAACAGAAATACCAGTCCCTACACTACTGGTACCGGCTGTGGAGGACACGCAGGAGCTGTGCAGACACCCCTCAAGGCAGCACAGAAAAAAAACCTTTACTTGAAAAAGTGGAACTGAGAACTCCAAACTGCATCTTCAAAAATTATGGATAACAGAAGAGGCAAAATAACTGGGAAAAACGCCATCTGCAACACAGGCTGAAAACCAACCTGTCAAAATTCAGATGCTACATGGACTGCCAATGAAGCAAGAAAAAGTAAAGCTCCCACGAAAAATACACATATACATTTGGATTCTTTAGGGGTAGAGAAGTCGAGGGAAATCTGTAAAGTCAATGCTATCCAATATAAAACTCCAGACAGTGCGCAACAAACACAAAGAAATTTGTTCATTTGCAACTTACTACAGTACAACCCCAATTTTAGGAGGCCTCACAGAGTGTGATAATGACCTTGTAAAATTGATGACCTAGCAAAATCGTATCAGTTTTTTTTACCCCCAAAATCCAAACAATTTCATTAAAATAGCATTTTTTGTGTCTGCAACTTCAATCCATTCAAATAACAATAAAAAAGTAACATGTTTTTAAAATGAAATATCTATTTCTTTAAGAAGACCTACACTATACAGCTACGCATATAATTGAGAATGTGTAAATAAATTCAAATCCAAAATCCCTTCTTCTCAATTTGTTCAGTCATAGCCTAGCTTCAGATAGAAAAAAATTCCAGTAAGAAGAACTTTTTTTTCATTTCCAGGAAAAATTAATGTCCTACCCTACAATACGAAGCTCTGCAAGCAATCTTCCCAGAATAATTATAAAACCTGAAATTAGAGATGAGATGATCCATTTTTCTTTCGATTCTAGCCATATTTTTCTTGATGCTTCAATTTTCGATTACTTCGATTCAAAGTAGTTATGAGAAATTTAAATTTTAAATGGCTGCAGTGCAATAAATAATTTAAGCCGAAGATGATACATAGGTACTGACTATTTATGTAATTTTGAGTTTGGCTTCTGTACTTGCTTCTCATATCTCTTCTCTCTCACACACAGAAACAATTTCTTTAATGGACTTTCCTTTCAGGTTAGTACTTTTTATCTAGTAGTGAGACAAATAAGAAGAAAAAAAAAACATTTCTATAGCACACTAAGAAACTTAAGTTACAGAAGAAATGTAACATATATAAATTTACGCTATGCATATGGCACAACAGAACTAACTTCAATGTGTTTTTGTATTTTTATAAGAATGAATTTACAGATACCGGCATATGTGGCAAGGCAGTTATAAAAACTCACGAAGTCAGTCTGGAGGGGACAAACTTCAACACGAGTTGTTTAAATAGTGCAAGTGAAATATTGCAACATGGCTAACCTCTGATGATCAATTGAGAATACCTACTTAACTCCTATGCATCTGTCAAGTAGATGATGTGGCAACTCCGGAATTGTTGGCTCTGGCAACGCTGTTGTGCTAGTCCACCAAGCCGGCCGCCATCAGCACGTCAACTGTTCGGTGTTCACATTTTTCCGAATGAGCTAGCTGTTTCTTTGTGAACATGTTCATTTATTAACTTTGCAACATTCAAAAATATTTTAAGAAATTGCAGTAATGGATTGCTGGATTGCTATTACTGTGCGTAACTTTCCGTCCCAGCATTGAACGTGCCACCAAGCTGTTCACATATTTGTATGTTATGCAAGCGCCGTACAAGTGTTGTCTAAAACAGAATGTTAATTTCTGCAGTTAGGTCTAATTATTTTTGTCTTAATCGTACTGTATTTTGTTCAATGTGAATTTTATTAGTGTGCCCATATGAGTGCAAAGTTTTTATTTTTCGTACATTTTGGTTGTGTGTAGGCCTATGTTTCTTTTTTCTCTAGGTAGCCTACCATGCTATTTTCTAGTCAGAACAAAATGTATCACATTACTGTATATGAATTAAAAAGTTGATTAATTTTAATGTGAATTGAATGAAATTGCAATTAATTTTTAGTATATTTACTGCATCAGTGCTCGACAAGAGATTTATAAGGTTAGCCTATAAAAACAGCCCGTGTTCAGGAACTATGAACTGACCAGCGAGTCTGTATATAATTTAATGTACATATTTCAAAACTGTTGTTTCAATTGAAATATGAAAAAAAAAAAAAAAAACTTTTTACACCTGTTTATTATTGTCATACTGTATAATGTTCCTTCGAAGTTAGTGTCTTAGGAAATATGTACGGCAAAGTAAGTTGCTGTTGTCTCTGAGTTGCAAAAATATTGTCTTGTGAAAGACGTAAAACTTAAATACCCTAGCCAATAAATAAAATAAATATATCTATCCCAACGGAAGTATTTTATCAAAATAAATAAATGGGAAGATCGAGAGAATAGAAATTTATAGAAATGCTATTTTTCCTCGATCATTGATTCATTTGATACCAACAAGAATTAGGGGAATTTAAGGATCGAAAATCCCATCCCTACCTGAAACTATTTGTACACCTCAACCTGTGAGAAATTTGTATAAAGATTTCTACATATAACACTTCAGTTGTACATAATTAGTCAAATGTTAACACCAGAACACAAATAAACTGATACAAGCTCGTACCAATTCAAATTATGTGCATTTCCAAAACTCCAACTCTTAAAACCATTATATTAACACTTCCAGAAATTTACAGCCAATGCCATTGCAAACATACACATCACAGCGAGGTTCATGTGAAAGTACTGTTGATGCAGTTATGAGAAGATATCATGTTTCAATTAATATCAAACTCGCAGTGAGCTTAAAGTACAGTAAAATTTAAAAAAATCACTACGTGACATACAAGCTGTGAAGTCTACAACATGAGAAAAAAAATGAAAAAGGAATAAAAGGAAATGTAATAAAGTAAAAAAAAAAAGCAAACATAAATATAAGTTCTATTTAATACAGCAAAAATAACATAACATAATGAAGGAAAATAATGGGTACATATTAAAAACAGTTGCTCATAAAACCCTGCCAGAATCAGGCAGTTTTGACAAATATGGAATTATATTTTTTTATTAAATTGGTGGATACTTCAACAGACAAGGTACTGAACCCAATAGAGAGGTTAGAAGTAATTAGGTACAATTGTTAACAGTTTTATCACAGATCTCAGACTTTTTGTCACAACCACATAGCAAGTCTGTTTAAACTAATAAATTTGTGCAAAACATCTGCTGCACTAAGAACTACTCACCTATGAGAAGTTTAAATTAAATTACAAAATTATGTACATAACTTATTCTCTGGTCACTCTCACCCGAGTTCCTAGAGTAAACAAAGTAAATTATAAACTAATATTTTATTAGATTCTAACCACCACGTACAGGAATTGTGTGAGAAACAGATGTGTTATTTGTTGTGTACAACAAGTCAGTTTACCTGCACATCCATTAACAAGGAAGTTTTTTTTTATTAAAATATACGGTATGTATACTATATGCATACATTCCTAACACAATTTAATACGTGTATGAACACTCCCATTTACAATCCAGAAAACACAACCAGTCAATTAATTCAAATCCCAAATCCCTTCTTCTCAATCTGTTCAGACTGTTCAGCCATAGCCTAGCTGCAGATAGAAAAAAATTCCCGCAAAAGGTTTGTGATTTAAAGTATCTACATGCTTGTTTGGTAATCAACGAAAAGGATATTTCTAAAAATATACAAAGTAATCCAAGAGGAAGTAGATAAATTTAAATTATCACTCATTTTGTGGACCATTTGCTACTAACTATCAAATTTTCACCATGCCTGGACCAGAATTTTTTGTCATTTTTAAATCCCTATCACTGACTACAGCTTGATAACTATAACTGAGCCCTGAAATACACTGTTTTCTTACATGGAGTCAATACTTTTCTCAAGTTTTTACACTTATAATTGCTTGTGTGTTAACATGTACAAAATTGTCAAGTGATAATGTATTTATTACTAGCGTGTTGGTATTTTCAATACTCACTGTACACATTTTTGTCTGTTGGAAATAATATGTGGGCACGCTGCATAAATTGAGCCAGTTAGCAGCTTGCATGATGCAGTGATACATTATGTTTACTTCAGGACTCAGGTTAGAGTGTAACTTATTAGTTACATTATACACCCTCATGTTCAAAGTACAGTACATGTAAAGTATAATACACACAAATTTACACAAAAACTTCTTTAACAAAAATAAGTGTCTAGCACAATAAATTAAACTTATGTAGGTTATGTTAAAATTGTATCCATCATATTGTTTACTTAACAAACTATTTTGGATATAGTAACCCAAAGTTTATAGCTTAAATACTGATGAAATTTTGCTGTAGTCACATCGAGTCTGAAGTTGTCCTTGACCATCACCACTTCCTATTCAAACTAAGCTGAATGTTAACTATATCAGAACAACATTTCTTATCTACTTTGCTTGTTAAATGCCAACAAAAAGTTGTAATAAGATGGTGGCTGATTAGGATTTATTTAATAGTATGAAGAAACTGAACAAGTTATGTTTAACCATTATTCACTGGAAGGCAAATACTTAAAATTCTGTAGGAAATTTGTCAATAATAACTGAAATTTAAAACTACTAAAATATAGTTTGCTTTATCTTCTTATCAAAACTCCTAAACATAAATCTACAGTTTGTTACTGTTACTTTATTAAAACATTGCAACATTTCAAAATGTCCTCACAAATTCAGAAAATAAATTACTGTATATTCATTTGAAGGCAAACATTTGGAGGTAACACAGGCCCTCACTTAAAATCACAATTTGCATTGAACTTGTTTGGAATCCATCCAAACACAGCTTCAACTTAACCACAATGAACATTTTATCTGGTTTGAAACAAATTTTCTGCTAACATACATTAACAAAAAGTTCTGAGTGACAATGGGGGTATGGTTTCATTCCTATGCCCTCTGGCATATACTCGTGTATAGTGCACGCCACGATTTGTGCGACAAGTTCTAGGGAAAAAATTTAAGTGCCTTGTTAGTTTGTAAAAAAAATCACGGAAGTCTAAGAAGGCGAAGTAGCACGAGGGAGGCATAGATGAATGTCAAAGGTGTGGGGGAATGGAAGAGGTGGTTGGCAACAATGAAAACAGAGGAAAGATAACATTCACATTGGTTAGAGAGTGATGGCGAAGAGTGTAGAGGAGAGCTGTTGGGGTGGGCTTGTCTCTGCCTTCTCTGCAGCTACTGTATCTATAAATAGCCTGCCAAGGTCACTTGCTGCTTGCTAGCCTGCATGCCTGTGCGTATGTGTGTGCACCTGCATGACTCTCTCTCTCTCTCTCTGTGTGTAATGGAAATGTGTAAGTTAATGTTACTAATCAGTGATGAAAGACTTTTAATTTCAGAGAAATACTATAGTAATTTTATTAAATTATAAAAGCCCCTTAGGTCTTTGATAACCTGATGATCAAAATATGACTTAATTTTAATAAGCATAATATTGTTTGGAATTTTAATGGCTATAGTTTTAGCTATGCTATGACAAAGTACTGGAATATTCAGCAGAATATATATACAGTTGAGAAATTTTAACCAGTATCACCAGAGTTTGCTTGCTCCTAGCATAGAGAGTTTTTCAAATTCCTCTTTGATTATTGTTTGAAGTGACGCTATCAGCGGCGTCCTTTTAGCTTCTTCCCGACTTCCACACGAGCGAGACGTATGCGGTAAGCGATTTTCTGTGACGCCTGTTCCTGCCGCCGTCGTAATTTTAGGGACTCGAGGGAGCCGAGTCAGAAAATAGGGAGCTCCACTATTAAAAGTATTAAGCCATTTTAAGAAGAGGCTGTGTTTTGCCCAGTTTTTTTTTCTGAGAGTTTGTAGTGAGCATCAAGCCATCGTGGGATACGAACTGTAAGACTGACGTTTACTATCTCAATTTTTTTGTTGAAATGAAAATGTGTAAGACTTATAAAAGTTTTAAGCCTCCGGGATGGTTTGAACTATTTTTGTTCCACGCTTCTTATTTTGACCAAATTCGCCTCAGGAAGTGTCAAAATTTTATCTAAACTATTTGGAACTTCTACTAACAAATTACGAGACTGAATTTAATGTTGATACGTCACCCTGTAGCCTATCCAGTGGTCCTTTGTGTAGTATCTCATGCCTACCACTGGATTAACTAGCCGAGCAAACTCATTAGTTTTTGAGCTGAATTTCGAACCTACTGATTTAATTTTATACAGTAAAACCTCTTTATAACGACCCATTTTATAACGACCACCTGTCTATAACGACCCGTTTTTGGGAAACCGTGATTTTTTAATTTTTTTATTTCAAATTTCAAGGAAATCTGCAAAAAATAGGTTTTTGTGCGCCGTGTTGCGTTTCTAGTGGCGAGAACTGTACTCCGCGCGGCAAGCGGTAACTCATCCTTCCCCTCTCATGGCGTAACGGTACTCTTATCTTCCTTTCCCCCCGCGTGACTACCTGGCGCGCTCGGCATTCTCCACCTTTGTTCACGTGCCAGTGTTCTCTCGCTTGCTGAGATACGCTACACGCTCTCTGTTTGCTCTATTATAACGACTTTATTGCGCGACTTTTGGATTTCTCTTGGTTTTTTACGATTTATGACGACTTATTACGCTTTGATTTTCACGATTTCAATTTGGTAATCTATCTGGTTTGAGTTTGTGAACGATTATTGATGACCCACGCAGTTCTTTTGGCTTTCGATTTAGTTATGATTATTAGGCTTGATTCTGTAAACGATTATTGACGACCCACGCAGTTTTTTTGGCTTTCGATTTGGTTACGATTATTAGGCTTGATTCTGTAAACGATTGTTGACGACCCGTACATTTTTTAAAACTTCATACGGACTTTCGATATTTCCATAATGAGTGGAAAGCGAGTCGGCTTGTCGCTTCTGAAGAAGTACGAAATAATCAAGGAAGTGGAATCGACACAGAAGCCGAAGTCAGAGATTGCGCGGGAGTTGGGCATCCCGAAATCAACATTGTTTACGATCCTAAAAATGAGGGACGAGATCGTAAATGCAGTGCAGAAGGAAGGACGCAATGCAGATGTAAAAAAGCTAAGGCGTACGATGCACGCCAATTTGGAGGAAGCTGTGCTGGAATGGTTTGGCCAACTTAGAGCACAAAACTTGCCTGTAAGCGGGCCAATGCTACAAAAAAAAGCTGATGAACTTGCCTTGAACTTAGGCATTGAAAACTTCAAATGTTCAAATGGGTGGCTGGATAGTTTCAAAGCACGCCACGGAATAGCTAGCCACAAGATCGTCGGCGAAAGTGCTTCGGTCAGCGAAAGATCGGTGAGCGAGTGGCTGCCCTTGCTCCAGAACATCCTCAGCCGCTATCAGCCGCGCGACGTGTACAATGCCGACGAGCTGGGGATGTTTTATAATCTCATGCCAGATCGCACCCTAGCAGTGAAAGGAGACGCGTGCAAGGGTGCAAAGAGGAGCAAAGAGCGCCTCACTGTTCTCCTATGCTGCAACATGGACGGCAGCGACAAGATGAAGCCCCTCGTGATCGGGAAATCCAAGGACCCCCCGAGGTTTCCAGGGCAACGTAATTCCTTGCGATTACGACTTTAACAAAAAATCATGGATGACATCTGCAGTGTTCACGAGGTGGCTTCGTTGCTTTGATGCAAAGATGGGTGTCAACAACAGAAAAGTGGTTCTCTTCGTCGACAACTGCCCCGCACATCCTCCTCTCGACACCCTCAGAAACATTGAGCTAATGTTTCTGCCAAAGAATACCACCAGCGTGCTTCAGCCCCTGGACCAGGGCATAATACAACTAGTAAAATTCAAGTTTCGAGAGATGCTTGTGCGGAGCATGGTGTTGAAAATGCAACTCGGCAGAGACATGAAGAAGTGGGACGTGTTTAAGGCGATTGAAGCGATCGTCGCTAGTTGGGTGGCAGTAAAACCTGAGGCCATCACCAGTTGCTTCCGTCACGCCCACTTCATCGCACCAGTCGACGAAGAGGCTGCCGTCCATGTGGCTGTTGGCGACTCCGAAGACCCGGACGACCTACCGACAGCAGACGCCGAACTCCAGCCCAGCCCCTCGACTGAGCCCCAGCCCGCCCCCTCGACTGAACCTCAGCCCGGCCCCTTGTCAGTGCCTCCCCCTGCTCCTGTTACTCGACCATGCGACGAGGAAACTTGGCAGCTTGTTGCCCCAGACTGCTCATTTGAAGAATTCGTAAGAGTGGATGACGAAGTTGCAGTCTGGGGTACTGTCGACGACGCCGGTGCGGTTGAACAACAGGAGTCGAGCGGCGATGAAGACGTCGAGGGAAAAAGTGAAATTGCCGATGTTCCCACGACGAGAGACGTCCTCAAAGCTGGGGATGTCTATGCATCGATGCTGTGGCGACATGGTGCAAGTGATGAGATGATGTCAACCTTTTTGCGCATAAAGGAGTTCGTTGAAAAGGCTGCTATCAAAATGAAGCAGACCTCTATCAAGGACTTTTTTAAAAAATAGGAAACAGTTGTTCGTCCATTTAATGTGTTATACTTTCTTCTATTGTGTGTTTGTTTAGTGTCCCATCAACGCAGTGATAATAGTAAACAAATGATCTGCCTAATTTATCACGTTTGTTGGATATTATATCTGGTAAGTTTTTTATTAGTGTACTTGTAGTTTTTTCATGATTTTTTTCCCTTGTGTACACTATAATAAATTTAAATGTTTGCTTGTACAACCGCTACGACTATGCTGTTAACTAATTTAGAGTGGGGGCCATGTCGCTACATTTTCTTTGTCCTGAACAAAATATTTTACACATTGACATGTAACTTTAATATTGTAACTGAGCGATAACGTTACATCACAGTATACACCCGCGATTATCTTTCTGTCGGTCTCAAGGCAGAGCAGGCTGACGCGCTGATGAGGACAGTTGCCGTGGCCTTGGTATTGATCGGTACATGCGCGCGCAGCCATCTCCGGCACTCACCTCCCCCCCTCCCACTTCATACTCCCGGCTGGCCGGCCGGCCGAGCGGCTGGCAGATAACAAGCAAGCGGTGACACGGCACGTAACATCACAGCGCGTGACTTTCTTAGCGTTCACGGCGTAAAAGAAAAGCCTCGAGAGTAGAATACACTATCGCCTTTTCTCTAAAAGACGCCTGGTCATAAATTTTGTTTATAGCTACGCTTAAATGTAAGATTTATTATTGCTTAAGATCACTGAACATGGATTTAATGCAAAAACGGCCTATTTTGACATATAGAGGTTCCAAATGGGTCCGAAATCTTATAACTACCACCTCTCTATAAAGACCCTAATCTCGGGAACCGTGAGGGGTCGTTATAAAGAGGTTTTACTGTAACTTCAGAACATGTAATTCTTACAGCATGGATAACTAGATATAGTTTGGTGCCTTTGTTGTGAAACCGACATCCAGCGATAGGCAAAATATACGAAAACTACTAAAAAATAAATAATGTTGCGACATCCATTTGTAAAGTCCTTGACAAATGAGATTTATAGACTACTGTATCTTATACAATCAATAAACAACAGATTAATTTTTATCCATTCTTTAAATTACTGTGAGCTGGGCTCAGCCCGAGTTAATGTACGTCTGCCCTTATTGTGTGGCTTACCCCCCCCTTGACTTCTGGTATCTGAGTGTAGCCGAACGATTAGCTGTGACTTGGCCTCATGTGACGTCGCTCTCTGACGTAGCCCGCCCCTCCTCTCTAGACCTTCGGCCGTCATCGGCGGACGTCGTGCCTCCCTTCTCTCTCCCTCCTTCCCGGTGTGAGCCGGTTCCTCGCGGCCGGAGAGGAGTTCAGTTAGTAGTGAGCTCTCGTGTGGGTTACCTGTGCTTGCTCGCGCCTGCGGCTGTACATCCTCGTTGACTGGTAAGTGTTGTTTTCAGTTCGCGTTTGCTTCATTTACTTTCTTTCGTTACCAGTCTTTCCCTACACTGTCCTCTGGGATGTGTCGTCGCGGTCGGGAGGCAAGTA
>PNEQ01127339.1:0-14323 GCA_003012365.1 Medauroidea extradentata | reverse complement strand
TTAGTGGCAGGGACAAACTTAAGACTGCTTTTCGCATGGACAGCTATAGCTACTTATCCTGCTGCAGAATTAGTTCAACTAGCCGCTTGGACTTGATGACTGAAGTACCAATCTTGTGTACAAAGAGGTTTTTCTATTAAAGTAAATATTATCAGTTACGAATAATACTCGCGAGCAAAGCCGCGGGGGACTGCTAGTTCCATATACGTGTGGTTGAAAGAGTAAAATATTCATCGGGATTGTCATGATAATCCCGTGACGTCACAGTGAATATAAATTATTTTATTTGTCAAACTAGTGCATAGGAATCAACGTTCGAAGGAAACTCAACGATTCCTGTTTTCCTTATTTTTCCCGTAGACATACGTTGCTTAATATACCAGTGAAAAATTTTCTATTGTTTATTGAATTTCCTCAGATACAAGAACCATGTTCCTAGGTCAAGGTTAGGGTTTTCCTCGTTTACTGGAAAATGATTCCGCAGATTGTTTTTCATAAGACATCTGTTGTCTATGAGGTAGAATTCGTGAAACCACGCTAGACCTACTATGAAACGTAATAAATGAACGAACGATTATGATTGTGCGGTTTGAATGATGTGTTCGAAAATAGCAAATAAATATGTAAGTGCGATTTCTAGTCAAACTAAGTTTATGTTGAAAACAAATCTACCACTATTTTGATGGATGTGTACAACGTTTACTGAGATTGAATACAAACAATTTTAAGTGATTATTTATCCAAACGTTTCTAGCCAGACACCTTCGAAGAGACAAAACTTACCTAAGTGGTTATCATTTTGTTTTCGTGCAAGTCTGAATCCAAACGTCTAAAAGATCCTTGCAAGAAATATGCTCCATTTCTGTAAAATAAATATTAAAAACTTTCAATCAGTAAACAACGTACGAAATCTAATTTATCAACAAATTTAGTAGCGGAATTATATGGATTTTTTCTGATTCGAGCTTAATTTTACCATGTTATGGTTCTATGCAATTTTATGCGTTAGTGTATAAATAATTTAATGTCATAAAATGAAAACAGTTCTGCTAAATGTTAATGTTCAGCAATAAATAAATATCCAAAGAAAACAAATATGATCAGTTCAAAAAGAAATGCCGCTATTGCTGACGCTTACTTACGCAGAAGTATCACTCTCAGCGCTAGTACTGACTGGAGGGAACATTTCTCTTCAAGCCTAGTCATCGTATCAGCTCACCAAACCTCATACTGCATTTTAAAACTATCAACGTAAACCATTGTAACATACGGAGTAGGAACGTGGGTAATTGACAGAATTACATAGAAAATGGAGATGGCGGGTTTAAAGTTATAAATAAGATTGCTCTCACAAGAAGAGACAATATGGAAGAATGAATTGGCACGAAAAAGAGTTCAGGTCCAGGAAACCACAGAGATTATACAGAAATGACGAATGAGTTGTCATGGGCTTGTTAACAGAATGGGCAGTGAGGGAGTTCCGAGGAAAACTCTGAAACTGAGGCACAGTGGAAGAAGACCTAAGGAAATACCGAGGAAGATGTGGCAGGAACCGATGATAGAGGGTTTTTAAAAAGAAAATAAACTAATTGGGCAAGAGTAAATGAGGAAGAGTGGTGTGAGGACAGAGGACGATGGAGGCATTTTACCAGGCTGACCTGGCCACAGGATGGAAGCAGCATCGGATGACGATGACTAAGCACGTAAGCAAACGTTTCACTGTACCTCCGACTAAAAATTCCAATTAGGAATAATGTAAACAAGTTAGTTTTGTCTCTCTAGCTTGGTCAAATTGCGGACAGTACGACTAAATCACTGTATTTCCATAGTTGGAATCCTCCACAAAAACTCTTTTACCGGCTTGTTGCAGTTCGCTCTCTTTTACCATCTTTTAATGATAACGGTTTTATAACTAAAGGCTCATTAGAAGGCGAGGCCACGGTTGGCGCAACAGTAAAGGGGATTGGTGGAAATATGGTTCGGCATCTTCTGTAACTGAAGATACAGTTATGTATCTTGCAGATACTATAAGGTACCCATAAATTCGGGACATACAAGCTTAATGATAATGAAGTTGTTTATTTAGCCAATGGTGGTGATGGATGAATTTTCAACCCTGAGCTGCGACTAAGCGAGTATGAAACTGAGGTGGTTCTACAGTGCCTTCCGCAGGATGTTGACAAGGGGACAACGCAACTCCCAGTCCTGTACCCGGGGAGGTTACTGTAACCCCCCCCCCCGGTCGGCATTTGAACTCAGAACCCTTGACCCACCATCCACCACTGAGTCAAACGGTCGGACATTTGTACAATGCACTTTCATAAAATATATTACAGAAGTATACGAAAAATGAGAATAGACACCATTACTATCCTTGAGAATAAAGAGGAACAGTTATTCAAAGCGCATAGATGACAGCTAATGGCAGTGGTTTTGGGAACAGGGAGGGTGCATACCATTGTGTACAAGCAATATGCAACTGTGCAGACTCCTGTAGTTGACGAATATAGTTACAGTTAGATACGAACAAATTTCGCGTTATTTGAAGACAGACTAGAATCCCACTGACTTATGCTCTCCCGAACACTCTCCGTGACAATATTTTCTCCAGGTCTAAGTGTCTGTGTGACCACATTACAGGATAGTGGGATTCATACAGTTGACGTTATATCATTGGTTTAAATGGTCCTCCAGACGCACCGCACAAACTGCTGGCCAACAGAAGACGTCATTGTTAGAGATGATGGTATATCGCGAAAATGTTTTGTGTCAACATAGCCTTGAAAACACTGACACAACGTAGCTGTCAGCAGACCAATAACATGCATTAAATATTAAACTAGCGGCATTCTTATTGGCTCAATCAAATAGGGCAGTAGCTCCACGTACAAGGAAAAGCCAGTAATCTTTTGATAAGTTGAACGTATGTTGAAGCCTAGCAAATAGTCAAGTTTTTCCGCGATAAACCATCATCTCTAGTCATTGTAAATTTCAGTCTGCTGTCAGGTAATAAACCCAAAATTCGCAGGTCTCTAGTTATGGTTAGATAGGATGGTTTATCGCTGGAAAACTTGACTGTTTGCTGGGTTTCATCGTACGTTCAGCTTATGAAAAGATTACTGGCTTTCGCTTGTACTTAGAGCTGTTGCTCTATTTGACCTAGCCAGTAAGAATCCCGCTATTGTAGTATGTGATGCCTGTTATTGGTATACAGACAGCTACGTTGTGTCAGGCGTATAACACCCAATCATACACGTCGCAAGAAACCACAGTATTTTCAAGGGTATGTTGGCACAAACAATTATCGCGCTATACCCTCACATCTAGTTATGGTATATGGGAAAGTACGAAGAAATTCCCATAAAGTAGGTCAGGATATATAGTGCTTGGACCACTACGTACTAAAGCCTAGTTATAATATTATTTACATAGATGGTGAAATTTCGCGAATTCAATGACCTACATGTTAAAATCAAAAATCCAATGCATATTCAAGCCCTGTCTATTCGTTCATTATCTGCTGTTCCACTGAGTAGCAGCTAGTGGACAAATGATCGGGACGTGAGTATGCATAGGATATTTGATTCTAACATGCAGGTCACTGAATTCGCGAAATTTCATTATCTCTAATTATTTAAATACTCACCCTCTGTATCTTGAAAATACTGTCGTTGGGTTGATTATAAACGTCAAACAATTTATTCCTTAACGAAATACACTTTATTTTCTTCTTGTCTAGTATAATTTTATGCGTATTATAATTTCCTAGCATACAGCCTGTGTCCTGACTTCATGGAAATTGTGTATACCGTTACGCTCTCTGTGTACGAAAAACAAAGTCAACAGTGGAATATTATTGAGAATGAGTTTGTCTAAAGATGGCCATTAGAAAAACTTTCGTCCCACTCACTTTTAAATAAAATACCACTTCGAACTATCCTGTTTCTTTGAGCTAGTTTGTAATATAGTTAGGTTCCAAATCAGTCGACCTGTAAATATGTGTTTATTGGTTGATAATTTATTCAGATGTGGTGACCATCAAAATGAGTGGTAACTTATCAGGTAAAACTTTGTAATGATGAATTAGCTTTCTGCCAATTAGTCTTAAAGCGGCTTAAGGATCCATTGTTCAGGGTTATGATTCGGTGAAGTGCATGGCGATATATTTAGTATTCTGAGCCCAAGTTATGTCAATCTAGATTTTAAGCGATCTATTCCTCCTCAATCACCTTCTCTTGCTGAGCAACGTGGTGAATTGTGGTAAACCACTGAACTCGTCTTCTCGTGAACCCTGGTTCGATTTCCAATGCGGCTATCTTCGTTTCGGTTTTACATTGTCTTTCGGAATAACGCCATTCGAATTGTGGAATTGTTCCTTAAAGCTCGGCATCAGTCGAGGTATAGAATTTTATAATTTTTGTTGAAATTCTGATATGAAAAATGTGAAACTTGCTATTCCAGCAGCCTAGTCTATGTTAAAAATTAAACTATAGCGTACGGTAACGAGAATTCACGCTATAATGGCACTTGGTTTACTGAGTTTCTGCTTCCTTCTTTAATATAGTCGCTATTAACGAGACCTGTAAACCCCTACCACTTATTTTCCCACCAACATTCCTCTCTTTCTCTTCCTCATTTATTTTCCGTGAAGGTAGTTGCTGGATTTCGGCTTCCAACACCCATTTATACACATTTTACAAGCATAATTTTGTCAAACCTAAAATGAAGCAGATATCCTAAAACTTCTCCAAGTTTTGTTGAAAATTGTTTTTGATACGTGGTTTAATTTTGTGTACAAAATTGATATACTACTGGCATATTAGTAAGTTGAAGGCTATTAATTTATTGAAATAAATTTACCAAAAAACTTTTGTACATAACGTGAAGAAAATCAGTAGTAAAACTATTTTTATAAGAAAACTATGACATTCGATTACTCAAATCTGTCGCTATTTAGGCGCAGCGATGTGTAATAAGTTATGCAATTTGTTATACAATATTCTTGTAACTAATAATTTTATAATAGTAATAATCAATTAACATTATTTACATATTTTGTTATCATTTACATTTACTTTATTTTGCTATAATTATTAATATTTAACCTTTTTATAACTTATAAGACATACTAATATATTGAATATAAAATTTAAGCTTTGCATTACAGTAATTAAAATATTGTTTAATTCTATGAATAGATGGTATACGTTAGGAAATAAGGGGAGATCAGGGTAAAAAAAATACGAGTGCTAAGTGTACGGGCGTGTACAGCAAAATAAATTTGTACTTGTGCAAATATACTGTAAACTTAACGTGAAAGACTTGGAAATACACAAATATTTGTGTATATTCACAAATATTTGTCTATACTTACGGATTAATTTTGTATATTTACAATTTACTTCTTGTACATTTTACAACAATATTATTTGAAGTGACACGATTTATATTATTTTGGCAACCAGTTTCCAATCATTGTTATGTAAAAATACTATTTTTTTTTTAATGTGACTGGCCTTCGATGGTTATTTTGTTTCTCATCGAACGAGCTGCACTTAAAAAATGTATGCCTCTAGTCCTCTCAGGTATTTGGAAAAGTTAGACCACTTTAGTGACCTGCGGCATTTTTGCTGTAATGCCCAGAATTGATAAATGTTTTGAGATTTGTTTACAGTTTTTTCTTGTAAAAGTATGAACATGTTTTTACTGTGCGGTGTGTTATGTCAGGGAGCCGGAGAGGCAGCGGCTAGTGAACAGATACTGCGGCGGCAGCCATACCACGACGACTGCTGAGCAGAGAATGAGGTTACGTGGCAGATCCCAGGTCAACTGCGCCCCACAGATGGTCATAACACCTCTCCGCAACAAACCTACCAGATGCTGACTCTTCATCTCCTGCCTGCCCTCTCCAGGTGGGACCAGTTTGTCCTTCTTTAAAATAATCCTTTCGTTGTATCAGTGATCTCAAGACTGCTGAAAAGGGAGGAGTTACTCGTTTTGCTTTTGTGTCAAACTTTCCGACAAAATCGGAAAAAAAATTTCACAGAGAAAACGTATTTCATAGTCTACGTGTAACAGCATGGTAAAGTTGCATGTTTATGGTTCTCTGTACAAACATAGAAATGAAATAATTTTCATCAAATGTACTTTAAGACACTCATGTGGTGACAGAAAGAAACGTTTTCAAATATTTCAACCAATTTCGACATTAAAAAAAACTCTTGCTTTAGTGATTACAAAGATACTATTAAGTATCTCAGTGCGTTTATTTTTACTGTCAATTATTGTGTGATAAGTTTTGTCCTTAATATTTATACAAATTGAGAACTGTAAATTTGCGATTTTGATATGAAGATACACGTTAAGTATGGAATACAAAAATTTTTACCACGCAAAAAAAAATAACTTTTCTTTTAATGTCTTTAAGTTCTGCAGTGTTTGGGACAAACGTAAAACTATAGTTATTTTCCTTTCTAACAGCATGAACAGTGCCTTCTACCTGGAGATATGGTATGCGTTGGAAGCTCAAAACTGGAGTAGCAATAAGGGCGATACTGAAGAGCACACTCAATGCCCCACTCCTCTTATGTGCAAGTTTGGCACTTATTCTCGGAATACAGCTGGAATTACGATACTTTTAGACATGAGCCAGTATTTTTGTTGATGCCAAATTTGCGGCAAAGTTCCCTGGGTACTTTCGTATCAATATAATCACATCATTTTAATACTCATGTGTGTGAAAAATATATTTCTCTTAAGATATGTTTGAGTACTGTTATTAAAGGTGTGTAAATTGTGAGAGAACCCAACAACTATCCTCTGAACTGTGTATTAGGAGTTTGTTATTAGTTTCGAAAAATTAAAATAAAAAAACTTGTGTATTTCTAGACTCTTCAACTCGGTTCTTAAACCTGATGATCTCTGACTTGACTGTTAAAGAGTCTGTGTTACCTTTTATTATTATAATTTTTGTTATTATCATTATCATCAAATTTTGTTAAATAAATATAGAAAGTGTCGAATTACCAGCAACATCTCTTAACAGGAACATTACATTTTACTATTAGGTGCTGATTTTTGAACAAAATTTTTATTAGGATATATTTAGGTTTTATTACATAGTGAGGGATAATTATTATTTTTAATTTACAATGCACTTAATTATTTCATAATTACGCTTAAATAATTCCAATACAATGTGTGTAATGAAAGACAATGTCATTAGCTAAGTACCTATTGAAATGTTTTAAAAAATATGTTGCTAATTTTTGAATCAGGAAGAAATTAAGAAAAACGCAGCGTACTTAATGAGAAGGGCTCGTAAATGATGTAAAGAATAGCAGTCGTAAAACTGTAGCTTAGAATTCTTAGAACATTAATTTTTTAATTTCGAATGCTTGCGAATAGCATTTATGACATATTTCGTGTCTAAACATAAGTTTTCGTCGTCTAGCCGTTTGTGTATACTTCAGATATAGTATTTATAAACACTTTGGGCTTCGGTGAGGCCTGGTTACTATGTTACGATTACTGTGTTTGGGAACCAGCTCGCTAAGGAATGCTCACTCCATCAAAACCATACCAAATACTTGTTAGAAAGTTCTAGAAAATTCTGTAGTGTTTTTTTATTGACAACTAGGTAGATGCTTTATGATTCTTTCTTAGTTTCCATAGGTCACTGAAATTTGAGACACTGCGTAAGCGTCTTACTTCAGAACTGTCTGTTATGCTAGCTGGCGAAAATATTCCGATCATTCAGCAGAGAAACTTAAAGTATTCGCCTATGCTCGAGTTTTCAGTCACATGCGAGTTGGAATTCGAGTTGTCGTTTGGGGTGAACGTATTTTGCGCGTTCGAGGCGTAGAAGTGTGGAAGCTATAGGGACGACGCAGCACGCGCTTTACGTCTCATCCTGATCTCTAGACTCGTGTCCCTGACCTAGCATGCAGTTTCCTCGCCGACAACTCTCTCCTAGGAGACATTTTGTGACGTGATATTAAATATAACGACATATTGTACATGCGAATACATTTTAAAAATTCTATTCCAATATTAACATGCCTGAAGAGGAACACGAAATTACCCATTTTCGCCAGTTTTGATTGCGTAAAAATACATTTTAGAGATATATGTAGGACCTGGGTTGGGTTTACACATGTGTCACGTTTTTTGAATGTTATTCTTAAACAGACATATATTAAGCACGCTGAGCATACTTCAGAGAATCTTGTAACAACAGAAGCTGTTCTGTTTCGTCTATTTGCTACAGATATTTCACCTATAAACGGGTACACTCCTGTTTCTTATTTCAGCCAATTGTATAGCACTTCACACACTTTAAAGTGAAGATGTTAAAGACCCAATCACAATTTATTACCAAACTTGCAACTACAGGAGTTTCAATGATAAATCGAGTAAAATAAATTAATTGTCTTTGGATACATTTTTAAGAAAACTTTTCGAAACAAAACTCTCACTTAAAATTTCGTAAGTATTATTATGGAAAAAACATTATAAATTAAAAGTTTTATTAGTTCTATTTAGTAATTTTTGTATATTTGTGAAATGTAAGCTTTAGCATTGCATTGAAGGTTTAAGTACAACTATATACACTGGTAAATCACGGGAACATTTATTGTTTGCTAGGCTCCGACATGAAGGTTTCGCATCTATATTGGCTATAATTCATATGCATCACTGTGTCCCTCTTCAACATACCCAATTAGAAATGTTTAGTTTTAACTCAGAACGTGTGTGATTCGTCTTGAAACACTTTACACGTGTCGCAAATAGTTTCACCCAATAGTAGTAGGATTAGGTTTATTGGAGACTACGTTGATTTTAAATATTTTTGTGATTTTCCAGTCCCTACCCGTCTGAACTCAGTGTCTGCAAGCGTAGTTGAATATGACCCTAATGAGCGTGCTGTATGTTATACTTTTCTCCTACTTTTTATGGCGCATTTTTAAGTGTTTAAAAGGGTTACTGCGTTAAAACAATAATCATTATTACATTAATAATAGTTATGCGAGCTTTGTATATTTTCCAAAACAAATGTAAAAATTGGGCTATGTTACCATGTTCGTCAGCATTTTGCAATTAATTTTAACGACGCCAGTAAACAATAAATAAGTGTCATGAAACTTCATTCTTGAGTTTACACGTAGTTATATTTAAAATGTTATGAAAAAAAAATCGTCAAACATTAAAAACTGATTGAAGGTGAAAAATTGTGCAAATTCCATAGAAGTCTCGTTATGGAAATGCAATACCTTCGAAAAAAAAACATTTTTACCAGTGAATACTATTATGACTTAATACAGTTCTGAGACTCGCATTGCAAAATATGTAATGTTAAATTGCTCGTAACCGTTCGCAAAAACATATAAAATTTATTTTCCAGTTTATTACGTGAATCTATCTCATTTTCGTATATGTGAAGGTTAAAAACCACGAAAAACCATTAACACTAGAAAAACTATTTTTGATTCTTGGACAGCTGTGAGATAGTCCCAAGTTGTGATTGTGATACCGTTTGTGTGATTATTTTCGTGAATATCCAAGCATATAAGAAATTATATCCTGTTTTTGTACAATCGGTACTTAAAATATATAAAAAATTTTTAGGCTCTGTTATTTGACAAATACTGTTTCAGTATGTGATAATTGTATTTATCTACAGGTTACGAGTTCAAGCAACAAATTTGGAACTGAAGCTAACCGTGACCTACCAAGTGTGATTGAATGTTCCTGCGAGTAAAATCTGGATATATTTTACTGTAAAATGAAAAAAAAAAAGGCCAGAAAATTTGTATGGACTTTGTTACTTTTTATGTTTTTATTGATGTACATGTAAATTATATAAATATATAAAATGAAACACTTGGCTATGAACTGTATTTTTTACTTCTATCCAAATACAACTTATACCAGTAGCGTTTGTACCCGTATATCAAAAATATGTCAAAGAAGTCGTACTATGTTTTCCAGTAAAATAAACATCTTAATTTTATCTTCATAATTTTAATTTGTAAAATATTTGTTCTTCTTTTTAATACCCAATGCAAAAAGAATGGTGTTACACTTTTGACGCGTCTGGCTGTGTATCTGTGTGTCTGTCTATGTAACTGTGTGTGTGTCTGTGGATCTGTATATCTTAATGTGGCATCGTAGCACCTAAACGAATGGACCGATTTTGATTTAGTTTATTTATTTTTTGTTTAAAAGGTGACTTGAACGAGGGTGTTCTTAGCTATGATTCAAGGAAATTCGTTCAGACATTCAAAAATCTTCAGCTCTTTTCTAGTAATTTTTTTTTTTTTTTTTTTTAGTTAATGTGAGCCATTCTAATGGTCTGATCGATTTTAAATGTAGCGTTCTGTGCGTCCGGGGCTGTTTAACTATTAATATAAGTATTGTTCATGTTTAAAAATGATCTACCGTTGTGATAAACATGAGTTTACGAAACTTGTTTGATACTAAATATTGTTATTTATTGAATTTGTAAATTATCTTTTTCCTCCCAATTTTTTTTTCAAAATGGAAAAATGAAGCCCGTATTAAATATAAGAATACTTCAAAATATATATTAATATTTGAAAACACATGTTAATTTTTTACTTAAATATAAAGTTATCTGACTGTTTACTGCGAGTCATGAAAAATAAAGTTTGTATGTGGGCACATTTTACTGTAACTCTGCTTTGAATATTTTTCGATTATTTTTTACTTATCTAAGTGTTTTCACAATTAACTGCACTGCAACTGTACGAGTAGTGAAACCGCGAAATAATTAAAAGAAACGCGGACTACACAATCATCTCTACCGACAACAACTGAATATAGCAATGTTTAAAAAATGTTTAATGCAAAATCATATCGATTTCCCATTACTTTCTACAAACATATCATGACAAAAAATGTGTAATGAATCTATGACACGTAAAAATAACTGGAATATTGATGTCACGATTAATTAAATAGTAGAGAGCCGAGCTCTACTATTGCCTGATCCTCTAGGAGTATTAAAACTTTAAATTTAAATATTATAATTAAGAAGTAATTTATTATGAATGCGATGCTGAAAACTTGAGCGAAGTATATTTCGTACAATATTGAAATAAGATATTTCAATTGCAAAATTCTTATGTATAAAAAACTTAAATAATTCGCTATTGCATAAAAGTTTAAATATGTAGCATTTAAATTAATTAAACATGAAAGGTACGTATTAATTTTGTACAGTTATTTGCAACCAAACGCATGTGAGCAAAAAATAAAAAAAAAATAAAATAACTTTCCTACTCTAAGAAGTTACATAACAAGGAAACGTTTTAAAACTATATCAGCAACAATTTTGTAAGATATAAAGTTTACAAAAAACCGTTGAAGTAGACAAAGCGCCGGGTGAGTGAGGTCTTATTACACTTCTGCATAACTACGAGTACGTAAGGTTGTGTGTGGTTGCTCTTAGGTTTCTTACATATAGATCTCAGTTATACACAGTTCCCTGTACGTTTAAGATCAATCGCAAATATCACCATTCGACGTTCCTTACATCGCCAAAAGTTAAAAAGTCCCCTTGAACGAATCTTCCTTTGAAACAACTCGGTGAACCATTATGTTTAAATTACTGTACAATCGAGTTAGTTCCGAACAGTTTTACACGGCAGAATAATAAAACTGTTAATAATATGAACAAGGAATAAGACTCTCTGAGGTGGCTAATATGCTTTCAAGTTTCTCTCAAAGGTAAAACAATTTTGTTACAATAACGAAGTCGAAACATAATTTTAGTTAGCGTGATTTGGATATACCGAGCAACCAAAATTTGTTGCAATGTGAAACGTAAACGTTTGAGTGTATGTTCGAGGTAATGACGTACGATTATCATTATGGCATAATTAAGAAGAAGGAAATCGACTTTGCTGAAGGAGATACACGAATATATATATATATATATATATATATATATATATATATAAATCTTGTGTCAGCTACAACATACGTCCTTGTTATTCACTCTGCAAACTATATTTTGTGCTCTCTACAAAAACATATATTTTTTTCTCCACAAAAAAAATTTGCTGTTACCGATAAATTATGCCTGGTGTGATAATCTAAACAGAAATTATTTTGTGCCTTGGTTCATTTTACTCCGTCCGCAACGTCAATTCTATGGATTCGAACGAGGCACGTTTGTGAGGCGAGAAGACATTCACCCCTTGAGGGTAGTCGCCGTTAATTAGTCACAAACAGCAGAGCCATGAGGGTTGATGCCTGATGTTGCCATGGTGACGGACAAGCTCCTGTGATTATTGCGAGGCAGTTAGCCGCATCTGTGATCAGGGTCTTACACGTGCGTTTTACGGTTGAAAATATTTTGAACTGTGTGGCGTCACTACGCGGGGAAAATATTTTGTAGCAGCTACAAAACATTTCGCTAGTGTTGGCTCCATCAAATATTTGTTTGTGCCCATCACGAAATTATTTTGCTGTCACCATTTAAGGGTGTTCAAGTGTGATAGATTCATAATTCTATATTTTTATGAAATATTGTTATATTTGTAGACGATACTTGTGAGTATATTTTACCCTTACGAAACAATTTTAGCTCTCATAGTTTTCTCATAACGGGCTGTCAAAGTCAAAATTTGCTTGTTACACTTCCATGCAAATAGTGAAAACCAACTGACCTACTTGAACAAAATAATTCACTGTGAACTTACATCCCATGAGCTTTGCAATAAAATATTTAAAAAATCACAACGTAATATTTTTAATTTAAAAAAAAATCGTAAAAGTACAGAGAGAAGTTGCAAATGTTACAATTTCTTCAAAATACAAAAACAGTTCGCGGGAATACTTCAAAAGTTTTATTACGTAGCCTATAGTCTGTTATTTCACTGTGAACTATTTCACGTAGGCTACGTGAGTCAATTAGTTTTCACTGTTTGTATGGCAGCAGAACATGCAAATTTTGACTTTGACGCACCTTTGCGAGAAAACTACGCCAGCTAAAATTGTTTCGTAAGAGGAAATTGCACTCACAAGTATCGTCTACAGTCCGCCAGTTTTTTAGTCTGTTCCGTCCGTCATAAATGCTAGCGATTTACAAAAACCCGTCATCCGTCCGTCGTTATTCCTTTAACTTGCATTGCTACCAATGTAGAAACAGAAAACTTCTGTCGGATATAAAAAATCCCTTAAATATAGTATTTATTTTTACAGATTTTTACTCAATCTATAGCTGCTTATAATTACAAACACTGTTCTACGCCACATAGAAATTTAACGAGTGTAAGAATTTACTAATTAAATTACTTACGGTGTAATGTGAGTAAGCATTATGTAAATAATAATTTCGGTTGGTGTTTTAATTTCTCCCGGATGCCAAAACTATCACTATCGTATTATAAAATAGAATTTACAGCGTCATCTAATAAATATAAATAAAATCACAGCCTTCTTATTAAAATAAACGGTTAAAACGATCGTCGCCATCTTTAAAAGGCTGTAATTTCACCCGTCCGTCCGTCAAAAGTTAAAGCTTGGCAAGCTTTCGACGGACGAACGGATAGAATTATTCCAGACAGCTGATTGGCTAAAAGTCACGTGATCGACGGACGGATGACGGGCGGACGGACGCGACGGATCGTTGTAAATCCTGGAGTCCAAGAAGTGTGAAGAGCTAAGGGCTGAAATGTCCGTGCATCAAGCCGTACCCTAGCCTCTAAGCGCATGTCACTGAACCGGCGTGAAGTCTTCCCGCCGATAACTTGCCTCTGTGGGACGTTCAGCGATGTGACTAATATTTGACATAAATGTGTGTTTTACCCGACTGTACCTTTTTTAATATTCTGAACCAAGATTATCGTGCGTAAACCGGACCACAAGAACATCCGTTTTCGTCATTTTTCGGCCACGAGATAATAAACTTTATAGACCAATAGAGATCCTGAAAAGAGCAAACATACGCGTAAGGTTTTTATAATTATTTTCGTCTCCATAGACAACTCACGTAACGTTGAGTATTTTTCACACGAACTTGTGTCGACCGAACCTCTGAACGCCGCTCAGTGGATTGAGCAGCGGTACATAACGCGGTCACAAATTATAATTTTGTGTTGTGACGGTGTCAACTTGACATCAGCGGCAGTTAACGTTTCTGGTTACGACGCAGTATTTTTCCCGAGTGGAAATTTCCATGGACATACTTTCGCCTAGTGCATAACTATAGTTTAATGGAGGTTACCTGGTAGTTGTGTGCGATGGCATGGATTCCCATGATGTATTGTGAACAGACTTGAAATGTTACGTTAAA
>PNEQ01127338.1:0-14324 GCA_003012365.1 Medauroidea extradentata | reverse complement strand
GGGGGTTGCTTAGGGTATTGCGCCGCGAAAGTAGTTCCGCTGTTGCGCACCTTTTGTCCCTAATTATTATATTTGTGTGGATAAACAATTTTATTTCAATGTAAAACCTATAAACGGAAATTTTGGAATCCTTTGTGATCTGTTTTAAGTGTAATTTTGCTGGTTTTGGGAAGTTTGGATACTGTTGTATCACTCCGCCATGGTGCGCTATTTGTTACCATGTCCGTTGCCGTGTAGAACTGTTGATGCCGGGCGCTGGCCCGAGTGGAGGTGAGTGCAGGACAGTTTGTGCCGGGCGCGGGCCCGAGGCGGTCGCAAGTTGCAGGACAGTTGGTGCCGGGCGCTGGCCCGAGGCGGAGGTGAGTGGTAGAGCAGTTTGTGCTGGGCGCGGGCCCGAGGCGGTCGCAAGTTGCAGGGTAGTTTGGGCTGGGCGCGGGCCCGAAGCGGTCGTTAGTGGTAGAACAGTTTGTGCTGGGCGCGGGCCCGAGGCGGTCGCAAGTTGCAGGGCAGTTGGTGCTGGGCGCTGGCCCGAGGTGCTCGCGGTGTTGTAGAGCAATTTGTCTTCGGTCGCAACGAACAAGTGGTTCGTATTTATTTCGTTTGTTCGGGCATGGTAACGCCGGACATCTGACCATTTTCCCGTTTATTTGTGTGTTGACAAAACTGTCAGTTGTAAAATATTCATGAAGCAAGCAAAAAAATGTAAAAGTTAAAATTAAAAAATAAACAAACAGTTACCTTATTACGTGAGTCTAATTTGCAATATCATAACTACAGTTTCCGTCTCCTTTTAAATGTCTAAACTGAGCTATCCGGCGCACTTCACCACATAACCTCAACGCCAAGTGACAACAATAACAATAGACCACAGCAACATGCAGCAGACGCAAGGGACGCGTCACAGTACAAGTAAAATTAAAATATGACACACCCTTAATCTGCAGTTAAAAATCACATAATTTTTTGACTTACTCTTTTACTGTGCATGAAACAAGGAAGACTGAAAGTGGACATGGACAGTACGTGACTATCCATATGACAAGCTTAACTGTGTGTACTGTTTCCACCTTGTCAAGATTGTATTGTATGGCTATAAATAAATTTTTATTATTTTAAAACTAATTCCGTTCTCGTTACATTAAAAACCAGTACCTAAAAAGCATGTGGTAATGCATGGATAATATCCACAAATGAAAAAAAATAAAAATATGTTGACCTTGGATGTCTTGCATAATTCATGCATCTCTTTCCTGTGATGAGAGACCTTTAAAAAGAATGGTAGAACTATGCTTTCAAACAAGAAGGTAAATTAAAAATTTGCTACCAATGCAAAATGGAACATCCAACAACATACACGCAAAACACATTTATGCCATCCCAAACAAATTACGTACTGTGTGTTGGAAAATTTTTTACACATTTTTCAATTTATGAACTTGAAATGAAATTTTAATTTACATACAAAAAGGTAAATCTTTCAGTTTCCAATAAAACCGGGGAAAAAAATAGAGGTCTGGGAAGTCTACCTTACGATCAGTACTCGCCATGTTGGAAAAATGAAACTTCAACATTTAATTTTGCCTACCACAATTCTAAAGTGTTTTATATTTTGACAAAGCATACTGTAGTTTCTTACATTGTAGACAGTCTACATTGCTTGAATATTATTACTTATGTTATACCTATGACCAACAGTTAAATGACTTCCACCAGAAGAGTACAATTAAAAAATTATGAAAGGTAGTGAAAGTGTGACAATTTGGTAATGCTTAAGAAGATAATATATGTGTCAAGTCAGGTGTAATGTTTTAATAAATCTCATTGTGTGGACTTTACATAAAAAATTGAAGAATTGTAAGATAGCAGGTACTCATCACCCTTTTGAGATGAGAGCAGCACGATCAATACAATGCTCACCATAACTAGCCTCCACAGAATATAACATCTGCATAAACATTGTATTATAGAATGGGTTTATAGAAGTGTCACAGTAAATAAACAACAGGTAGGATAACACCTACATGTCCTTAAACTTTAGCTAGGATTCATTTCACTTTCACATTTATTTGTTCCACTGCAAAATTACAGTACATCATGCAATACCAGCATTACTGAAATATAAATATGTACGTACTTTTATGCAATAAGCAAATAAGTATTACGGTATTCTGCAATATTAACTGCCACAGACAGGAAATCTTTAAATCTAATACTGTATGTAATACTGTATAAATGACTACAATATTCTATTCTTAAGTTTCAATTTAATTTTTCAAAGAAACTAAATTAAGCCCAAGACAGTACAAAAAGAATTAAGTTATAAACTTGCTTGCATGAGACTATAACTTTCAACTTTACAAATATTTTGACCTGATTTTGTTGAAAAACATAGATACAATTTCCAAAACTTACGCATTAATATAAATTAAGAAACTAACACTGCATAAAATTACAAAAAATAGCTCAAAAAAAAAAAAAAGGTACGTAACGCCCACTTTTGGATGCAATTAAGCTCTACACATGACCTCAGTTAAGTAAATAGCACAATGAACATGTTTATGTGACCACATTCAAATAGACTGCATTTAAAGGGGTGAATGGATTCCTAAGCATGCGTACTGTACTCATATGGTTACATGGCAAAAAATTTTTTCAGTTTGTTAGATTCCAAAATTAATGTTCACATGAGGTATGTTTACTGACCAATCAAAACATATCATAGAAGAAATTTAGTTCAGTTGTAGTAATACTACCAGTTTAGTTTAAAATGGAAGTACGTAATCATATAAGATACCTGAAATAGTTCAGAGTGACATGTAACTGCAACCACATGTTTCAAACGGCATCAAAATTACAATATCGAACATTATCATTACCACAAACAAGAAGTAGGAAAGTCAACAATATTGTGAAGAAACATTAAACTTTAGAGCCAATTTACACATTATCCCTGCTAAAAAGAACTTAGGATAGTTTTTACAATGTTATAGAGTTAGAGAGTCATAAGATATGGATACATATTATCACTTGGAATTGGTAACATCACAAAGCACTGATACACTCAAATTATTTTCACTTCACAAGTCTTTTACACATTTGCAATTAAATTTTTTACTAAAGAAATTTTAAAACATTGTATTTGTTAAAATTTTAAAAGGAGTCTTTTGTTAAATACTATCCATTAATTATGTACAATTGGTGTACGTACATTCACTTGAACTCCAGGAAAGTATTTTCAAACATAGAGTACAAATATTATGTACAGTTCATTTTTATTAAAGCATTATAGGTGTTTTTTTTTTCAGATGGCAAAAAAGGAATATGCCACATCTTCATTCAACACAAAAGGCAAGCATCAATCGGGCACAAACAACCTGGATGCAACGTCAGATACCAACCAATCAACGCCATTTAGGAGATTCTGCCCGGACACTGCACTACAGCTGACAATATTCCACTGACGACGATTTATCTTGTCCAAACCCAGCACCTGTATTTAAAGATAAAACTTTTTCATGTAGTCCTACAACAATGATTTCAAACCAAAAACAGCCACAGGATAAACAAACACACAAGATGCTACTGTATTCTAAACATACTTTGTTGTCTAACTTTAATCATTGTGTCTGCAATTTTACATCAATATTTTTTCAATTGTTTCTTTTTTATTACTTTTGAATCTCGAACAAAAGTAATAATACTAGTTTAAAAAATGTAATTACACTTCCAAAAAAAAGAGAAAATTTGAGCTAAGTACGAACTTAGAGTGGCACCATAATGTAAACTTTTTACGTAATCCAATGTGAAAGTTCTGATTTCTATATTCCGAATGGTTAAAATACAATAGCACAAAATATCTTAGGAAAACAGATTTAACTCATTTCATTCAAAATACATTTTTATTTACAAAATATTAATTAAATAAAATTTATACACTTGACAAAATGCACAGGATTTTAAACACATTGTGTTCACACTTTGTCAAACTTCCTTTACGCAATAAAAATTAATTTGAAAATCGTAGCCCTTATTTGAGGGAGGAGAAAAAAAAAAAATTAATTTTAAGGATTCTCACAGTTCCATTCAAATTCATACAACTGCTACCTTCGTAAAACTGATACGGGCAAATTTTGCCTCCCACCCTATTATAAAATTTTAAAATTGTATTTTTTCTGCAAAATACCTCTAGTAAGGCCCAAATTTCCATGTGTTTTGCAGGGAAATAAGAAATGCAATAATCCAAACAAAAATTTCTATTAATAGCCAAACCTCAGAATGGTAGATGCGACAGACCCTTGTCCAAAAAAAAAAATTAAAACGCTGAGCGCAGAGAGCCTTTTCGGAAGAGCATAGTCTGACTTCTGTAACATAAAAATAAGGCGAGTAATAGTTGAAATACAAATTTATATCAACAAAAAGACGCCTTCCGGCTAAAAGCACACCTCTGAACGGTAGGTACAACAGATCCTTGTCCCAAAAAAATAGAAAATCGAGCTCCCAAGTGCCTTATCACGTGTGCAGTCAGTCTAAAATATTTTGTAGAAAACCAGATTATAAATAAATTAATAATTTACACTGATAGACAATTGTCTTTTGAATAAAAATATATGTGAAATTGATACTTATGGTCTTCCGTTGTCACCAAAACAAATTTTAACGCACTGGTGTGTATCTATTAGATACGTATTAGTAGCCAGCACAAAGCTTGTATGTAAAAATTCACCACAGTAAGAAGAGTAAAGTCAATGTATTTTTTTTAATTTCAATGTTTTATGTAACTTATGTACTAACTAAAGTAACATCAAAACAATTCCTCAGCATTTGATAAGTTAATTAGTAATAAAACTGATTAATAAATTGTACATGAACATAGGAAGAAGTTGAGTACACTATGTAAGGATAGAGAGCGCAATTGTATGACATTTTACAAGATACATGACAGATAGCGTCACTACAGACCAACGTTCAATCAGATGATGATATAAAAAAAACATTTATAAGTGGTTGCAAGGAATCGCTATCACAGCTAGTATGTTGCATGAAAATAAATTAGGTGTTCCAGGCGTACGCCAGTATTGTTTATTTAAAAAATTGCAAAAAAAGGTGAAACCCAAAAATCTAGACTGGCCAAACATGCATGGGAAAATAGTGTGGTGGTACTGATAGTTTATACATTAATTTGAAAAATTATGTGCAATGCACGTCCACATTTGCTCTCGGCCTAACACCTGCTGGTAGAACACCTCTTAAAATCTAAGGTAAGTTCGTGGGTTCGAGCCCTAAAGAAATGAAAGAGGTGAAGTTCCTGGCCGTTACATCACTTTCAGTTTAAAAAAAAAAATTGAAGAGTATATTGCAGTTGTACATAAAATGCGCGTGATAGCCGAAATATTGATCAACACATAATGGCTGTGATGTGACAGAGTTCTAGGGTGCGGGAAGCAAAAAAAATGAAGTTCAACTACAGAAAAATACAACTCATCTCTACATCGCAAACACAGTTACTAAGGTTTGAGGAATCACCACAACTGTTTGAGAGTAATAATAATTAAGACAGTTAATTAACCGTGATGCCTATCGCGATACTTCCACTTCGCCCTCATAGTGCCACGTCCTTTCCTTACTCTACTCCGCAAAACACGTCCTACCAACAGACTGACTGTAAGAAGACTCGGGTGAGGAACTCATTCTCGCCAGCCACCAAGATGGCGGGCGGGAACTAGTTCCCCACCATCAAACATCCGAGAACTCTCAATTCACCAAGGCCAAAACAAACAAAATTACACTTTATAACCTGTGCAAACTAAAATTGATAAAAATTAAAGATGTATAATTATTTTTGTTAAGCAAATATATAACTTAAAAAAGAGATTTAAATTTAATTAAATTCCCACTGTTGGCGGAAGATATCTTGTAGTAATATTTCTTCCTTGAATGTTTCAGGCAGTTGCACAAGTGCAACCTTCCATTGGTCGAAAATGACATAGTAAAATACATACAGTATATAAAAAAAAAAACATAAAAAGGAATATTACTCTTGAAGCACTATTTCACACGCACTGAACATGGTGAAAACTAGCTTCTCTTATGCAGAAAGCCGGGCAACGACTCCACACTGTAGGCCATAATCGTCCCTACCTTACACTTGAACATTAATATCTGAAAAAAACTGTGGTCTTGACAGTATGGCAGCATTTAAATGCAAACTGACACATCTTCTAGGGTTAAGTCTTCGAGAAAAATAAATATAAATTTCTTATGTATAAGCCTAGCGCCCAAAACACTAAAATAAACCACATTATAAAGGTGCTGGTGAGGCCAGACACTTAACAATAGCCACAAAATCCTTTGGGAAGACTTTAAACCACTTACACAGGAAACTGACAAAAATAAAAGAAAAATGAAAGAATCAGCAAATATTGTTAGCAATATTTTCAGTCAACAGAGTATTGAATTGAAAAATATGTGGATCCCACTGATTAAAAGAGAAACAACTTTACAGCACAAAATTAAAACAAACACTCAACCCACCACAACCAATCAGAGACAATACATGCTGCACGACCAATCAGGAGACAGCTCGTCTCCCATTGGCTGAGAACAATAAGAGGCTTTACCCTATATAAACCCATGGTTTTTCCAGTCTTCTCATCAGTCGCACTCGTGTTACTGAACCCTGTGTGTCTACCTGATGACGGGAACAGATTCCAGTTCCCGAAACGTCGTTAATACTGACTGTTTGAAAAACTACTGTGTTTTGTTTTGTCTTATCGCTCGTGTTGTTTGTTGTTTTTTCTGTTTGTGTCCGACGTCTTTGTGTTTTGTTTCGTGTCATCGTTGTGTCGTTTGCTGTATTTCTGTTTGCGTTTTTGTTTTGTCTCATCGTTGTGTCGCATGTCAACTTAGGTATCTTTTTTTTATATATTTTTGTTATTTCTTTAATTTTTCTGTTTGTTCCTTGTTTTATCTAACCTGATCCCAGTTTTGGAATTTCATGTTGTGTATGTATCCTGATGACTAAAGCATATTCTGCTTATTTTTGTTTTCTTGTCTGATTTTTAGTCTTCTTTTGACAGTCATTTATTTCACAATGGAGTACGTCCAAGCAAATAAATCCAGAAATGGATCAGGCCCTAATGTTAAAGTTGATAATTGTACCTCAAATTTTGAACTGATTAAAATTAACTGCTGATTAAATATAAAGTTAGTAGCAAATTAGCCAACAAAGTTCAAAACTAAGGAAACATAAAGAATTACCTACTTTCACTCATCAATTTATTACAAAGAAATTACTTTGGCTCCATGCCCACTTTGAAAAACATCAAAGATATTGACATGTCAATTCAGTCTTTAAATATTGCATCGTTTCAAATGTTTCTTTGTGTGAATCAAAATTTTGAGATCTACTTATTACAATACCGGTGAAATTTCACAAACAGTTGAATTGCAAAGTTTCTGTCAGACATCCTGCTAGGCCAGTCAGAAAACAGAAGATTAGCAGCCCTGACCAGTCTTTCACAGTGGGCAGATGAAAGGACACTGGTGTTGTAGAACATGAACGGTTTCTTCATCATAGCAGACACCTGCCCAATCTCCTTGGTTTCGTGAAAAAATGCTTCCATTTTTCTAATATCACTCTGAGGAGGAAAAATAAGTATTGAATCTTGACTTGGATTTTGTGGCTGGTGGCAGTAACATCACAGCTTCCTTCCTCAATGTTAGTACCAAATCTTCCTTCCTGTCAGCTCTTTAATTTTTCAACCCAGTCCACATTGAACCGTGGAATTAGGTAAGCACTCATTCTATACTCTGGTTCATTAAAGTTGCTTGAAAACCTGTTTATATGTTTACAGAATTGCATTAGTAAAGAAAAATTAAACTAATATATTTGCTTTGATTTCTGATAATCACTGAACTAAATAAATGTATGTATAACTAGTGACTCACTAATGTTTGACTGTCCCAATAATAAATAACTACCTCTTTCCGAATCCCATGAGCAATGCTTCCTTCCGCAGTATACAATATTGCAACGTAGTAGGTTCTCAAGCAAGTGTAGGCAGGAGGAATCCAAAGTAATTCCCATCATCACCATGCACGATATTATATTGGATGAAGACGAAACAGATGCCTTGACGTATCTTGATATATTTACGTATAGGCCATACATAAAAGGTACTTAAAGTAAAGTTTGTATTGTTCCAGTCACTTTCAGGTTTAAAAAAATCAACCGAGCACAGGACATTGTGATACGATAAAACAATAACAAAGAAAAGCATTCGAATGATATACATTCAGTAAGTCATAATGCACAAGACCAATGCACAAAATTTAACTGTTAGTGTAGAATATTGATTCACAGAAGAACAATGTTGCTCTACACAAAAGTATCGATCGGTTGTAGTACAAGATGGTAATGTCTCCAATGATATTGCATAGGACACATCTCACTCCGTACAAGTAGCACTAAAACAAAAAATGTTTACCAAGTGAAAATACAGTTTCTTATTTTATTTATTTGTTGTACGCCTATCGGTTATTTTCTAGTGCAGTCATTTGCTTCCAAATATCTGGAAGTTAACTACAGTTACTTCTAAAAGTTAACTACAGTTACTTCTAATCATCAAACAATAATATTAATGAAAAAAACCGAAGTTAATTAGTTTCAAATGTGCCATGTGGTCCAACCTTCCAGGCTGGACGCCATTTTGTGGACTCGTTTAGACCGCACAGTTTGAAGCCTCCCGCCTGCGCATCCCCTTCCTCCCCACCCTGTTCGTGCTCCGCGCTGCGTGCGCACCTTCCCCTCCCCTCCTCCGCCGCTTCCTTCGTGCCGGCCCACGGCCAGTTGTGTTTGTAGCTTGGGCCGAGCCGTACCTGCCTGCTCCTTCGGTACGTTACCGACCATGGTAAGATTACTTCTCGATCTTTTCTTTCCTTTTTCAGTCCTGCCCGATTCGACGTCTACGCTTTTCTCTTGTTCAGTGATGGTAATGATTGTTGTGTAAGAATGTATTGTATCTATGGTATCCTTGAGATTTTATAATATACGGCAGTGTTGATTTCAACTGTTGGTACTTTCTGACCTTTGGGTCACGTAACTGATAATCCGCCTTCCCCTGGCCCTCGATAGTCCCCGAGTGTTCTCTAGTATGTTATGGTTTAGTGTGAGGTTGGGGTAGTAAGCCCCCTAGTGTCACAGTATGAAGAGTGACTAATAGAGAGCATATTTGTAACAAACAGGTAATTTTAATGAACTATCGCCACAACTACGCCTTTTTTGGCTGTGGGAACATTTTATTCAGACCACTTACAAAACTGTTCGGACAATACTTAATAAATTTTCCACGTCTCTTTACGTTCGAGACAGTCACTATACGTAACATCTCTGCAATTAACTTCGAGGATGATAAAGGATCGTCTAGTTCAGGCTCAGAAAAAACACATTTTCTCTGACCAAATATAATAAAACTGGAATATTTCATGCTTCTAAATGGTCTACCTTCAGAAACAATAAGTTATTTAGTTAAAGTATATTATACAGTCAATCCAGCTTGAAAACACTCTGGCACATTATATTCCCATAGCAATCTGCATGCACACGTAAAAATTACGAACAACCCACCCAACACAAACTGCATCATTATGAATTCATATTTACTGATTAGAGGTTGTACAGCAACATTATTCCCTTCCATTGCTCTTAAGCAATGAGTAAAATTTCAAATATATTCACATTTCACTGTCAAGACCTGCCATCCTTGTCCTGCAGCAGGAATTTGTAAAACAAGGTGTGGTAATACCAGCATCACACATATAGCGTAGTCAGCGGAGACACGCACTTATCTCAGGGTTTATGTACATGGGTGTCGGGCAAAGGAGCTGTCATTCTCAAAGAAATTCATACTCAGGTTTTCTGTTCCGGCACCTTCGGTTAATTGCGGACCATTTTACTCCGAAAGAAAAATACTTTTCAATGTTCATAAATTACATCTGCCACATGGCGAAGTCAAAAACATGAAAAATAATAATTATTGCTGGTGAGCCGCATGTCCGCCTGCCGAGAACATTCCCCAAAAGAAATAGACACTTCAATTAAGCATCATTCAATAACGTCCACGTGGCCGTAGGCCACAACCTACCCGAGCTACATCTTACACGCCCTCTCATTTGCACAGCTACTGCAGCACAATGTTTCACTGAAGGAAGCTAACACAAGAAGAAGGCCGAGGCCTGGTCGTCCGTCACTGAGGTACTGCCCAAACGGCGTTCACAGTCTTAGATTGACGGAAAACAAGATGGCGTACTTCCGAGAATGTTTTCAGTAGAGGAACTTTTTTTTTATTTTGGGTGCAAGACTAAAGCTATTCAAATTGTTTAAAGTTCCAGAAATTTACCCATTAGACTCACATTTTTCATAACATGTACAAATGTAATAATAAATAACAGAACAAAATATACATATTCGGTGCTACCTTCCTTAGAAATTACCCAACGTCCTTTGCTCATTGTCCCCCTCTACCAGCCTGTCTGACCACAAGTCACCTTAGCATTCTTGAACACAAACAAATAAAATGGAAATAAATGGAGTTACATTGATTTTACACAAAAAAGTTACTTAAATTAATTCCATAAAATCACATGCTAATTCAAATGAGTCCAAATGCTATTAGTTTATCTTTATATTTAATACCCATGTGAAATTTAGTACTCTTATACTTATGGTTATTTCTCTGTTACACATACAATAACTAATAATGTTATATTGAAACATAACTGCTATTTTATTCTTGCATTCCGAGCAGTAGTTTAGTTACCAATAGTGAAATTGACTCACAGCTCACCGCTACTAATCATATTCTATATACACTATTTACTTATTTTTAGCAACAGTGCTGGGTTAGCAAGCTTTACAGACTTGGGTTTCAATACATACAACATACATGAAAACCTTCCTTTAGAGACAGTGAATTAAGAATTATATCAAAGGATCATTATTTTATATTGGGTATTGTCTCCAGTCTTGCTGAGCACTGAGGTTTAGCCAGGGTGACAAAAGCACATCATCAAAATTATGCACATTACCATGCCAAGGCCAGTTGTACTCTGCTCCTTGTATGTCAAAAGTTGCAACCTTGACTTAAGATAGCACCATGCAAACACACAAAAAAAAATTATAGGGTGGCACCCTTGGGCACATTACAAAGGTTTGTACAATTTTTGTTATTACAGTGCTTTATAGACAGTCTACAGTTCCCGAACATAGTTTTAAAACTGTTTCAATTCACTCATCGATCAACAAGCAGTAGCCGGTAAGATGGACTGACTTACAAACCAGTCGCAGTAAAAAGTTGCATCACACAAACAAAACTTTGACTCCTCTTACAACACCGAAGTAGTAACAGCCCTACCACCCTCAAACAATATCTCAGAACTAAGGCACTGGAAACTGGCCCATCAACACATAAACGAATATCGACAACCCTCAGTTCTCCAAATCACATAATTGCAATCATAGAACCAGAATGCCCTACACTCTCACATCTCAATTCGAATTTTCCTGCCATCCCCTAGTTCACTCTCTGGCAACTAAGGCAACCAACCACGCTTCCACCGCCGCCATTACCCAGTGTGCCTGAACTCGTTGCCTGATGAAGCTGGCCTAAGCCAGCGAAACATTGTGCAACCATGCACTCGCGCAACCATGTGTTTGTCCTTTGGTGTGTGTGTATCGTGTGTCGCTATCAAGAAGTACCAACTTGTGAATACCTCAACCCTCTCTTTATTTATTGGTTAACCTACTGTATTATAGTTATTGTATAAGTTCTGACCAATAGAAAGATACAGCCAAAATTGCTGGCATTAATAAAAATTACACAGCTAACAGATGCAATAAATAGGTAGATACACATAAAATAATAAATAACTTGCTGATATTATACATCCTAGACAGGTAAGGAGCAAAAAGAAATAAAGGTAAGGAGTAAAAAGAAATAACTGCAGTAGACATACGAGAAAAATATACAACCAAACAAATAAAGTGATAACGTAACTCCACCAAACAAGGACTGTTCCTGCATCACATTGTAAGTTCTAATACAAAATATTTTAACAAATACTGTAAATGAAACTATGAAAATATCAGTTACCATACTTACTTGTAAAATGTTTGGACCCTTGTTTTTACAAACCTACAAAGTATTTTACATATAGCACAATATCTGCAGTGGCCTTCTACAAGCAAGTAACTTAATCTTGTTTTCCCTTGCAAAAATATATAATGAAAGGGAAGTTGCCGGCAGCGGATATGTCAATGTTGCCGGAGAATCAATGTAAGGAAAAATGATGGACACGTCTTACACTGAGCAGTTAAATTTGCAATTTGTTTTTTTTTTTTTTTCTGATTTGCTCTATTTTGTACAATAACAATAAGCTATCTAAAGAATAAATCAGATAAAACAGCTACACAGGTGATCTTGTCTTCACACATGACATCTGAATTGTGATGGAAACCGCTGAGGGACAGGAGGAGAATAGAAAGGTTGGTCAGGATGTACGAGATGAGGAATGGCGAGGAGGGGTGGGGCAGTTTAGGCCGAAAGCGAAATAAGGGAACTTTTAAGGGAAAAGGAAACAACAGTGAGTAGTCAGAGGATGTGGAGGAGAACAGAGAGTGGTAGACAGTCAATGCTGGTGAGGTGAGGGAGTGGAATGCACTGTGGAAGGAGTTGGTGACTGTGAAGGAAGGGGGAGGCAGGGCCGCAACCAAGGGGGGGCAAGCGGGGCATACGCCCCGGGCGCCAAGCTTTGGGGTGCGCCGAAATTGCTTGCACTTATACCCTCGAAAATTTTCGGAAAGAACATAAACATAACAGAATTTTAATCTACAAGGGGAAACAACGTGAAGCTTATTATTATAAAACAACTGGGACATTGAGGTTTTCAGTTTCAAATGTGTCCTTTATACATAAAGAACGTAAGCAGAGTTATAGAGAGGGGCGAGAGGGTTGTATAGGAGGCACATGTCGCTCACTGCTTTGCGCATGGCATCGTAACTCATCGAGGACGTGAGTCATAACAAAGCTGTTCCTAAGTTGACGTTGTTTGACGTGGTGTATCGTGTTTTCAGTTTGTATATCTGTGACAGTGGCTACCCTTGTTTGTGTTGTTCGCGAGGGATTTTGGTTGCTTTGAAATTTACCACTTAAAATGTAAAAAAAAAAAAAAAAACTTCAGAAGCAGAATACAGAAAGAAGGCCATGGAACGAGATAAAGCAGCTCATTTTTCATCATCTTTCATGTCTTCATGGTTGACATACACCGAATACAACAAAGGTATGTTAAATAAATTCACGTAATGTCTTATAATATTTCAATGTCATGTTTGCTGACAATTGTGGAATAAACTTGCGAAACCACCAGACTCCTGTGGCCAGTCACATTTGGTTTTTTGTTTGGGCAATGCAACTTTTCTATTTTAGAGCACTAAAAAAGCCCTTCTGAACTAAATTCAAAGAACTTGTTTGTCATACTAGTGGTAACGAACGAAAGTACGAAATGTCAAGTTCACTCGATGTCTTGAGTCTGTCCTAACTGCAGCATTGTTGCCGGGACCCCTTGCACTGCAGATGGCTGCACAACCAACTACACATGGAGACTTTTCTGAAATCATTAAGGGGCCCGCCTCTTGCCATAAAATTGCTCTGCAGCGTGTTTGAAGAATAAGTTTTACACTGAAATTAACACACTTGTGTTTACGCCGTTTGTCTACGAAAAGAACACACGCTTCAGACGACTACCTCTTAAGTACTTTCAAGACAAAACACGTATTAGAAATCCCCTTTTAGGGCACGTCAAAATGGGTTAAAACGGGGTTTTCAGGCTGCTGTAGCAGATAATATACTAATCGGATACATGTGAAAACACTTAACGGCAGTGCATTGGACTTTAGTAAAGTGATTTCGTAAATAAAACAATAGGGTCACCACTTCAAGTCCCATAGGAAAATAGTTTTTTTTCGCGAAGCCTGCACGCCTTACTCGTAGAAGTGCCGCACCGTTATTGGCCCATACGACGTCGTCCTTAGTACCATACCTCACTCACACAAGCACATGTGTCACGAGGTGGGCCCCTTAATAATATATGAACTTCATTTTGATCACAGCGCGCTTTAAACTTATCTGCCTCGCGACTATCTCTGGTTCGGTGTAGTCTACTGTATCCTCGTGAATTGTAGTCGCGGGATTTTGTTACATTCGATTATTGATGGAATAGTGAACGCCATAAGGACTCGGTTCCAGGCCCTACAAGCAATTAATGACAAG